>JAVSBS010006304.1:38311-63237 GCA_033124195.1 Coracias cyanogaster | reverse complement strand
AACATCGTCGTTACTTTTCAGCAAGAGGGGCAGAGCCATATAGGAACTGTTATTTTTTTTTTTTTTTTTTTTTTTCCTTCGTGAGGAAAAAGGGTATTGCTAAAATTTTGTAGGTTTTATTGTGGCTTGAAATTGGAGTTCTAGCTGGATTCAAAGGAACTCAGGACAGAATCCCAGAGAGTCTGTGCCCCTTGCTGTAAAGGCAGGCGGTCAGCAGGACAAGCACACATGCCACCATGCCTGGTTGGTGGTCTGGCAAATCTGGCAGCCCAATAGACAGGAAAAGGCAGAGAATGCCAGGAATCAGGAAGGCTGCCAGCCGAGCAGTTTAGCCTGCAAAGTGGGGAGCAAGGTGCTTGGAAAGTCTGGGAGTCCATTAGGTTTGGTGAAGGAGTGAGGGCAGTTCAGCTGGCGTGCCGCTGGGAACCAAGCTCCCTGAGCGTCTCTAGGCAGAGAGGGTGTCAAGTGTCTTCAACTTTCCCAAGTGAAGTGAAGAGTTTTTCAAGTAAAATAAAAGTTTTCATGTGCTGTGATTATTAAGGCAAGAACGAAGAATTTTTTTTATTATGAGGGTGGTGAAACACTGGAATAGGTTGCCTAGAGAGATTGTAGACATTCCCTCCCTGGAAGCTTCCGAGGTCAGGTTGGATGGTGCTCTGAGAAAGCTGATCTAGCTGAAGATATCCCTCTCATTGCGGGAGGGTTGGACTAGAACACCGTAAAAAGTCCCTTCCAACCCAAACTATTCTACGATTCTGTTGTTATTATTCTTTGTGTTTTACGAAAAACGGTTCCTAAAATAAAATCTGATTTTAGGGGAAAAACCTGGACCTGGTAGTTGCACATTTTGATAGTCTGAAAGAGTTTTTTCCGTGTTTATTCTTAAGCTTTTTCAAGGGGGTGGATATACAATGAAAGTGTTTTTCTTTTATGCCTCCCTTTTATCTCTTCATCTTTCCAGCCCACCTCACCTCCATCTGTGTGTTTGTTCCATCTATATGCAGATTAGAGTCTTCTGGGATTGAGTTCATTCTCTGCTGTGCCTAGCACAGTGAGATTTTTGAGTTAGAATCCCTAATTTTTGAAGAATATATTATTTGACAGTATTTCAGGTAACCTTTTAAAAGTAAGTATGTGAAAGGCTTTAAATTTTTTTGGGAAACATCTGAGAACTTAGTCACAGGATGCAATGTATTGAGACTTCTCTTTTTTTCATTATAGCAAAAACATACCAATGATTTTCAGCAGTCACTGGAGAAGAAAAAAAGAAAGCCCAAACCACAGTTTTCTGAGATGACTTTTGCTGCTTTATCAGAAGTAGTTTCAGTAGTTCCAGTGATGTATGGGTGAGAATGTGGGAGAGGCAGAAGAGTAATGATGAGGTAGGACTTTTTCAGAATATTATTAGAATTGAGATATAAATTCTGGAGCAAATTCATTTAGGAAGTTAGAGGTTAAGTAAAATCTGGATGTGTAAGCATTCTTATTAAAGGATAGATAATCTGGTTTGTATTCTCAGGAATACATTTGACTTATGTCCATTTTGTGCCTTTTAAATTCACAATTAAAATAAGGAATACCTTAGGAATGGCATGATTCTCTAACAGAGCTGCCAAATCTTGAGGCTGGACATTTTTACTAGCTGACCTCACTTGGGTGAGAAGTGTATCCTTTAGATAATTTGTGTGCTGCACATTGTCCATAAGTGATTTTCTTTATGCATGTATTTTTGGTTTTATGTATTATATTTTCTTAAGTTGGGTGCACAACAGAGAGAATGCATGTGTGTGAGAATTAGGACATTTACAAATAAGAATGCATCCTGTCTAATTGGTAAGACTCTGCCTGATGAGTTTCAACAATGCAAGAGGCATTTTGAAATGGTCAAATTAACCTGTAACAATTTTTGAAATAAGGATTGATGGATTCCTGGGAAGAACTAGATTGCTAGACTGCTAGATTATTTTTTAACATAACTTTCCTTACATTTGTGCAGCTTAACTTAGCCAGTAGAAGAAGATTTTTCAGTTATTTCTTTGTAAGTGTAATTTTATTTTCTATAAAAGTGTAATGGGAAATGCCTGATTTTGCAAAGTTGTTGACAAAGTAAATGATGCTTTAGCAAAGTATGCAGAAGGTGTTCCTGTTCTTAGTATAAAATATAAAAGACCTAGCTACACTGCAGTAAACAAAATAATTAAATGCTAACTACAGCTGTAGACAAAAAATACTGTAAATGTAAAAAAAAAATCATATGCAGTGTGCAAAGATTTTTACGTGGTATGTGAATATTTCCTAAAATACTTAAACTGTATTGGTTAATTTGCACTTATGCTTGTGCAGGAGCTAAACTCTTCTGGAAATATGTTAGGATTACAAGTTCTGAGTCTTCTTGAAGACTGGCCCATTTCTATTTGAACTTTCAGACACTATGACCATCCCTCAGAAGTTGGTCTTTGCATAAATTAACAAGATTAAGTTATAAATTGAGTGAATAATAGTTTATTTTTTTTTTGTGACTGGCCGCCAACTGGATTTAACGCCATTTACCACAAACCTCTGGGCTTGGCCATCCAGCCAGTTTCTAACCCAGCAAAGAGTCCACCTGTTTACACCGTGAGCCGCCAGGTTGTTCATCAGGATGCTGTGGGAGACAGTGTCAAATGCCTTACTGAAGTCCAGGTAGACAACATCTGACAGGCTTATGGAACTCCTTGTCTCTTCCATCATCTTATGTGGATCTCATCTAGTTAAAAGGCCACTGACTTATTATGATGACAACTTTTACAGTTTTTTCTGAATCTAGCTCCATGACCACAGTATGAATATATAATTCTTTTTTTTTTGTATTTTGATGAATTAGTGTAGTCAATACAGTTTGTAGTATTTGCAATCTTTGACTTATTTTAGAGGTATTTTTAAAAATTACTACTGTTATAAACTCGATAATTTAATTAGTAAAGAAGTTAACATAACTCTGAAAGCACATAAATCCATGTAGGGTAGGTTCAGCTGAAAATCTAGGGAGTTTTGCTTCTCATGGGAATTGTTCCCTCCTTGTCTGTCAGTAGTAGATGTTCAGTCTGGGTGGAGCAGGCCATTTTTAGTCTGAGCTCTTAATTTGTAGTAGAGAGTTTTAGTGTTTCTTGCTTAGAATGACACTCTAAAATCAGTATGTATTTTTAATATGCATGGTCATGAAACTTAATCTTTTAGCATGATTTCATTAAAAAAAATGATATTTCCAAACTAAAATAATTCAGTATGAATTTTAATTCACTCTTTAGCTGTATAACGAGCTAAGTCAGAACTTTAATAGAGCCTTGTGTGCCATTTGTCTCGACCAATATTTTATTACATTTCGTATTTTTAAGAATAATTACCTTGAGAAAGAAACGATCTTTTCCTTTGTAAGTTAAATAGCCATTAAGTATATGCTCCTTAATTTTCCTGTGTTGTATGCTTGCCTTTCTGGGTGTACAATTATGCTGACAGTAATGTACTTATTGCAGTATAATTCATTCCTAAAGTACCAGTGATAAATAACATTTTAATAATTTTATATGATTTTCTTGCTGTAGATAATTACATTAAAGTAATTGCATTACCTTAATGATGTGAGTAGAGTTGACTATTTCATGTTAAAGCCACGACCCCTATGGCAGCTGTGTAAATTACATGTGGTTAATCAGAAAAAAAAGAATGAGTTTGTCATACAAAATAAACAGTCATTCTAATCTCTAATCCTTTAACTTCTTACTTTGTGACCCTCCGGTTACTTAATTCCTGCATCCTTGCCTAGGACCATCTTCATCCTGCAGAGGTTTATTTGTGCTTTATGTACTAGGGACTTTAGTGGTGCTGCTCAAACTGGATGTGCCCAAGTGCTGTTGTAAACCTTTGGAGGAGCCTTTATTGGAAGTTGCTGCAGAACTCCTTTTTCTTCTTTCAGCATTCCTGATTAAAGCTATACACTTCCACTTACCACGAAATGCAAGTCAGTAGAAGTTAATAATTAAAATATTTTAATTATTGAGACATCTGAATAATGCAGGCCCAATAAAAGTAACCATGTGATTATCAATCTTGTCTTTGTCCTGCATTATGGTGTGTAAGCTCCTGTACATAAATGTGAAATGGGGCCTAAGTTAAATGACCAGCCCCTCTAAGAGGGAATCTTGTTCTTTGTGTCTGTCAGAATGAAATGTGTAGCTTAGTACTATACACATTGCTGCTTTACTGAAAGTCTTTGTTTAGGTGGAGAAATTAAAGATGCATTTGTAATATGTTTGGAATGCCCTGGATATTAGCATTATTTGGTAGCAAATTCTTCCAATGTGTGAGTCTGATTCTATGACATAAGATTCTATTAGTATTACATAACTGTCTTATTCTCCCTCTGTTTCCTTTTTCCTTTAAATAGACTGCTGACTTCAAATTTTTGTTCTAAAATTTGTTGCAGTTCATGGGAAATCTTTCACCTGCCTTCTAAGCAAAAAAACAACAACAACAACAAAACATTTTACCAAGTAGCATTTGACAGGATCAGGTATCTGTAGCACTTGGCAATGTTTGCTAAAAGAATTATCAGTTGTTCAGTGGAAAAATAATGCCACACAACAGTAATAAAAATGCAAATACAGTGGAAAAAAAATCTAAGATCTCTGCACATATACCAAGTTACTAAGTGCATTACTGCTTTTAATTGCTGCTTGTGGGCAGTTTAATTCCTAGAAATTACTTTTCCAAATCTGCAGATAAGCAGCAGAGCTACTGAGGGTAATGCTTGAACGTTTTTCTTCACTATATCTAACTGCAGTAAGGTTGCACCTGCATAATTTTTCTATTCATCAATATTCAGTTAGAACCTTTTGCAATAAGTGTATAAATGCTTTTATCACCAGAAGCTACCTTGCCTTTATTCTTAAGGTGAACAGCTAAGAAAAGCCTGTGTTTTGTCCTTCTTCCTGTTTTGCCTTATAGAGGGCATATGACCATATCCAAAACCTGCAGTGGGCGTTCAGTATCTGAATGTATTTGTGTCAAGCGTCTGCAGTGATAATAGGCTGCAGATGATGCAGTCTGCATTGTTAAGTCTTCAGGGAGCTTTGCTCTGATAAACCAAGCTTCATTCCACTGCAGCATTTTAAAGAATAAAAGCAGCAGAAATGAGCAATGTTATTAAGTTATAGAGATGCACAATGTACAAAAGAGCTTTTTGATCCATGACTACACAATTTTTCATGTGTGTTGTCTGTGTAAGAAAATAAATGTTAATATTTTGGAAAGTCTCTTAACTCCTTGCAACTTAATCTGGGTTCAGTAGCAAGGCTGTCAACCAAACTCCTTGCATTTTCACAGTACTTCCCACCTTTATGAAATATTTGTTGCCAAGAAATAGTTACCATTTTTACACTATAGCACTGATTTGGAAAGATATACAAGGAAGAAATCCAGTTAACTAGATTCTTATGTGATGGTTTTCAGCAATGTTTTAATAGCCCAATTATTATTACAAGGCTTGACAAATAGTTTTAACAGTAATTTTTTGTGTAAGGTAAATGATAGCCTGCCATCTTGAAATATTTAAACGATCTCACACAATTCACATGGAGTGTACAATATGATACTTAACTCTTTCCTTACTGCTTTGGAATAAAAAATGTTACTGGGTTGACTGTTGGGTCTGACGGCATTAGAGATGTAGTGTTGCTACAGAATTACTATGTTTGTTAATGAAACTGAAAGAAATGAAGCTTTTATCCTGCTTTCCTTCTTGTGATTTGAAGGTACTATGAATTCCCATTGCTTTCTACCAAAAAGCTGGTTTAACTTGGGTAATAAGGAAACACAATGCAAATCTCTGTAAGTAACTAGCTACTAGAATATGGATAGCATTGGACCTGAGGTTAATTTGTTTGTCTGTTCCTTTGCTTCTCTACTGAATAATTGTCTAGAATTGCCACCAGCAAGGCTTTGGCTTGGCTTCTGGCTATAGCTGTGTAGGATATATAGTTTGAGTGAGAGTACAGTTGGTAAGTTAGGCATTAAGAGATTTTGACCTTTTCTGTATGTTCCTTGTTTGAATAAAGCTTGAGGGTGTACAGACAGAGGTATTTCCTTTCTACAGTCTTATTTATAAAAACTGAATCTCAGTTTCTGAATGATGAATGGTAACACAAATCACTAATTGACCCTGTTAAAACTTTGCCTCAGTACTCCTGTTCTTCTCCAAAGAAGTATCTCTTCTTTTCTCTTCTAGCTATCCCAAAAGACGCAGACAGGTTTAGAGCCCAAAACTGCCTGTTTGCAACTTAGTGTAATCTACAGCTTGTTGTCAGGAGCTGAGTGTGGGTAGTTTAGTGTGCCTTTAGCATATACTACCTTGTTTCAGCCTGACCTGCTTGGCTGTGTGGTTTGTCACGGCACACGAAGACATCAGCATGCCTTTTATGTAGTTCTCGGCAGCATGAAGAAGCTCAGAGCTGTGTAAGAACCTTTGTAGATTTAGCCTTTTGTTAGCAGGGTGTTTTGTTGCTTCAGCAGAAAATAGGAATTTAAAAGACTTAATTTCTCAACAGCTATTAAGAAAACACAGTATTTTTAAACCTTGCTCCCAGTGCTTTTGTTGGAACAAGGAGAGAAGTGAAACTTAGAAAAAAAGATGTTTTAATTTTTTTTCCTTGTCTCATCGTGTTGTAAACATTTGTGGTTTTACTAGCACAAACTATCAAACAAACTATAGCTACAGTAAAAGCTGTGGCAACCAGTCTTTGAGCTGTATTTCAGTTTCAATAAATAAATCTTGAAACAGTAGCTAAAAAACTCCTTGCTGAATATTTTGAGTTTTTCTTGGTTACCCTTCAACGCTGTCCAGTTATAGTTTTATTATAAGTCTGGTTTTTTTTTTTTTGCTTGTAATTTTCTTTGTATGGAGACTATGGAAACTATGAACAGAATTAATATGAATCAAAAATGTTTTGTTTTTCATGTGCAAGGTATTTAGAAATAGATTTTATTTGAAATAATTATGTCCACCACCCTTTTACCTTGATTATGCCCAGACTGGTGTACTGACTTGGCAAACTAGCAAACTTGGCAAAATCTACTTTTATGTTGTTTTATGTTGTTACAACTAAGTGACATTTATCCCATGGCGATTCCTTAGCAAAAATGTTACACAAACACTTGCTGCTATTAAAGGGATAGAGGTGCAGAGTTCCATTAAATACTTGATAAAATTCTGCTGTATGGTCAAAAATGTAGCATAGATAATGAACAGAGATGAGTATTTTGATAGACTTCATACTCTTTAAAAATCTTTCCCTAATTTTAATATTTATGAGATAAAATTTTGTTGCAAACTTCACTCTGTCATCTCCTAATGAGATGTGTCAAGTGTCAACCAGCTACATGCTTACAGCATGTTCCTTGCATTAAAAAAAGTGAGTTCTGTTCTTGTACTGTTTTTTTTTAAATTGCCAAGATAATATAATGGAAAAGGAGCAGTGGAATCCAAACACTTTTATATACGTATGTATTGGGGAAAAAAGAGTGTGTGCACTGTTAGTCATCCAGAGTCTGTGAATAGACATTCACAATAATCAACATGGTAACAGGCCTACAAGAAAGCTGGGGAGGGACTTTTTTTGAGAGCTTGTAGTGATAGGATGAGGGGTAATGGCTTTATGCTGGAAGAGGGTAAATTTAGATTAAAAATTAGAAAGAAGCTCTTTACTATGAGTGTGGTGAGTCACTGGAAGGGAGGTTGTAGATGTCCCAGCATTGGATGTGTTCAGGGCCAGGCTGGATAGGACTTTGAGCAACCTGGTCTAGTGGGAGGTGTCGCTGCCCATGACAGGGGCGTTGGAGCTGGATGATTGTTAAGATCCCTTCCAACTCAAACCAATCTATGACTCTATAACAGTGAAGCAGCTTGAGACCCTGGATGGTACATCTCATTGCTAACAGATCAAATCTATTTCTGCATTTCTTGAAGAAATTAGTAAGGATGTAGTCAGTAAATAGAAGATCGTGCTAGTTAGCTCTAATTTGGACTATGGTTTTCTACATGGTGTTCTACTTGTTTTATTTGTTTAGTGTGCCAGTGGATGGAATGTGGAAAGTCTATTAGGGTTACATTGAACTGGCTGAAACTTTGGAACATTGATAAGCAGGACTTTTTTTTTAAAAAGAAATAAGATGCAGATGCTCTGGGTATGTTCTATTTTGCAATACTTATTTTAATAAACAACCCTATTTATTTCTGAAGAAATATTAATATAAATTCTTACTGGCATGTTTGATCAAAAGTGCAATAATTGAGGGAAAAATATCATCGGTTTTTTGTCATCGATTTTAAAGAAAGCAGTGTAACAGATACTTGGTTGGTATTTCAAGGGATGTGTCTTTAGTTGTAGCTGAGACTCTGTTCAATTGCTTTTTCTCTGCTTTCTGGGCTTCTGATATTTGTTTCTTTAAAATTCTATATCCAGAGGGCATGACAGCATCATGATCAACAGTAACAGAGCAAAAAGTGATATAACATATTTTGAGTTGTCCTACACTATAAAGCCAGGAGGAACTATTGTAATTTTGTTGTCTAACCTTTAGGTTAGCACAGAACATAAAACATCACTGACTAAACTTCATCCCAAATTGCCTCTAATCTTTTAGGTGAACAGAAACAAAATCTCTGGTCCAATTATTTAGTCCTAATTCTGATAATTGAGTCTATAGAAGGTTTTATATACATGTAAAATATAGATAAACATTAAGAGTGAAATCGTTCTTAATAGTGTTTAATATATGGGCTCTTAAATTTCAGAAATTCTGAACAATGAAGCCCTATGAACTCAATAAAGAACTATTGTTCCTTTTTATTTAATCTGAACAGCTTTTGTGATTGCTTACTGCTTTTAGTATTTTTTGTTTGTGGGATTTTTTTTTTATGAAGCATGGTATACTATTTCAACAGCTATCTGATTGCATAGCATAGGAGATTAGAAGCTCACAGCGGGCATTTGGGACTGTTGTGGTTTGTTATTTTTTTCTAATGGTAAGGAATTTGGAAGGATGGCATTGTTTTGATTCTTCAAGGCAGCTGTAATCTTTTCTCATCTTTCCTTGTAAGCAATATATTTGTGGAAAAAGTGAAATTCAGAGTAGAAGTGGTGCCAATATGGATTTGAGTGAATTAGGCTTTGAAGGATGTGAGACGCTAAGGATCAGTGCAGAGGAGGAAGAGCTGAGATCTGAATTCCCTGTGGATTGTTGGGTCCTGTATGTTCTATAGCGTGTTTTTCCTGCTTCTTTGTGCTGCCAAGTATTTTGCTTTCTCTTTCTAGTCCATGATTCTCTGAAGGACTACTCAAGCTTTTTGAGTGATACGTGTCTTGCACATCAGTTATCCGAACTGTAAAGGAACCACTGATGTGTTCCCACATTAAACAATGAATGAAGTGTTAGATTTAAGTCTAGGATCTTACATTAGATACAACTTTGTATTAGACAAAATATTTCATTTATATTTCATACTTAAAATTATACGTATCAAGTCACTTAGAAATTCAGAAGTGAAGAAGTGAGAATTGTTCAAGTACAATATGATGCCTTTCAAGTTAAAAGTGGTAGAATCTGTATTAGAAACATTACATTAATAAGCTTTAAGGGCATGCTAAGAATTGATGCTGTGCCAACTCACGTGAGCAAGATTTTAAGTGATTGCAGTGGATTCAGTGTTTACCTATGGTTTGATGGTTACTCCACAAGAAGGTTTATCTTCTGCAACAACATCTAGTCTTTATTAAAAATAAGTTGCCTGTCACGTGGCTAACACCTTGAAATAAAGGATGAATGCAAACTGGATAGAGCATTTCCTTTGCTACCTGTTGTGAATCATCTGTGAAAAGTACATTACATTCAAGCATGAAGATCATCTTATTATGGCCATCTTCATTTTCTGTTTTTGTTTTTTTTCTAGGTTTTTTTTTCTTCCCCTTGGAATGAGATAAATGCATAAACTCTATGGAAAGACAGCCTTAAGATGCTGTGTATCATTTGTGAATGCCCACATATTTCACACGTCATTTTAATTTAGATGAATCAAAACAGAGTTTGTATAGATCACCAGGGAGGTTAAACCAGCCTGAGGTTCTTAGTAGCATGATGGCAGGTGAAAGTTAATGAAGGTAACTGTTTATGATTCAGAGCATGTACTTTTCTGTGTAAGGACACCTATTCTGGAGGTTTTATCAGGAAACATTCTTTAGTTTTTTCCTGGTTAGTTTAGTAATGAAGATTATCTAGTACACAGAAACCAATTAAAAAAAAGAGAAATATTAGAAAACGAGTGGAAAGCTATACAGAAAAACAGTTATTGCAGCAAGACTGATTTGATGTTATTACCACTTCTGTACAGTGTTAATGAAAGAAGTTCATGTAAGGATACAAAACTGTTGGAATGACAGAACTTCAAATGCAGACGAAGTGCCTGATACATATAAAAGGCAATTTGGCAAGGTTTTAAGGACCTTTCTCTCCTGATAACTGTAATATAGAAGTTAAAATGCTTTGTGTGAACATCCTTTAGCACAATTGCATTCTAGAAAAGGGCTTGGATGAATTACGCAAAGTAATGAAACATATGGTGAAGGCTTGTCAGATGCTACCCTTGATATATTGTTTAATGTGAGGTCAATATGTATGTCATGTTACTACATTGTAAACTTAAAAATAGTAGTCCTTATTGCAGATGTAATAGAACTGGAGGTGTCTGCAGTGTAAAGGAAAACTGGACAGTTTCATAAACACCAAATCTCACTGTGGTGGTTTAGTTGCTGACCAGCAGTTGCTTGGTTTTGCTTTTCCAACGCTCTCACTTTTCAGAGTGGGGGAGAGTGTTGGAAAAGCAAAACCAAGAAAAAACTTGTGATTCAAATAAAAGAAGTTTAACAGAAGGAAGAGATGGGGCAAACACGCTCTTCAAGTGATGCAAAGGCTATCACACCACCTCCCAGAAGCAGATTGATGCCCAGTGAACATCCAGGCAATAGTTCCAGGCATCATGTTACATGGTGTGGAATATTCCTTTGGTCAGTTTAATTCATCTGTCCTAGCTGTGTCACCTCCCAACCTCTTGGCCATCCCTAGCCCGCTTGCTGAGGCATCAGAGAACCAGAGATACCTTGAGACTGTGCAAGCACTGTTCAGCAACAGCTAAAACTCTGATTATCCACACTGCTTTAGGCACAAATCCAGAACAGAGCACCTATTGGGCTACTATGAAGAGAATTAACCCTGTCCCAGTGAGACCCACTATACTCACTGATCCATCCTAGACACTTTTGAAGCACGCTTTCTGAAGGACATAAGTGCTGAAAGTAGTGAGTATGGAATTGTTAACAAAGGTCTCAGTACTTTATCAGTGTTCATGAGGAGTAGCACATTCATCTTACTTGTGCAGGTTCTGCATAGGTTAGGACTCCTGATAGAAGTCTCAAGATCAGCTTTACACTATAAAATCAAGGATAATATCTCTTGTTTCCTATTCTGCTGTATTGCTGTCTATAAGATGGTGAACTGGGCAGATGTCATCGTTATATAAGCTTCAAAGCACTTATCTTACTCAGTAATTTGAAATTGAATGGATTCTTGAAAAAAAAAAGGTTTTATAATTAATTAGAGAAATTGTGAACCTCAAGCAAACTGTCTGAAGTTTTATTTCTTATCTGCTCAAGTTCTGTTGTATGTCTTTAAAATTTAGAAGAGGCTGAATTATCTGGGGAATTGAAATTTTATAGTGAAACTGTCACAGTCAAACCTATTGCAAATCTCTGTTGGGGTTAATTGTCCATTGTTTTCAATTCCATTACTCACCATATTTTGATCTTATTCAGAAAAAACATTGTGGAATAATGCCTTGTCTCTTAATACTGTCTTTCCAATTCTTTTTACCCTCTTAGGATAGTATTTTTAGCTATCTACTTCTCACCTTCTGTAACTTTGAATAGATCCGTGTGAAATGAACATACCTCCAACTGGAGTAATATGATGGCAAATCTGCAGTGTTCAGGTTAATAAAAGAACAATTTGCAGTCCTTCTCTGAACTTGCTTTTTTATTTCCTGAATATTTCTAGTGCAATATTAGTGATACCTGATCAATCTCATTAAGTTGGGTTTTAAACTAAAAGAGGATAAAATGAGATTGATCATTTTTTTTTTTTTTTAGTTTGCCATTCCTTGTCACATTTGAGTTTTACTTTTGTCATGTTTGTAACTATCCGTGAAATTTCCAATGCTAAGACGTTCAGAAGTTAACAATTAGTTTGGGTTCCATGCCTTAAGTAAAGCTTCAGACAGTAACTGAGGATTTTGCTCCCAGTGTCTTGGGCCTGAGTGAGCCTTCCAGTGCTGTCAGAAGGGTGCCAGGTGATAAAACACACTGTGGGGCACTATGTGTGTGAATTTACTCCTGAGCCAGAGAAAGTTCCCCTAGCTAAATGCAACGTCCTGCTAAAGACTTTTTTGACTTCTTAGCAGACATGGCTGGTTAGAGAGGAAATTGCTGACTCTGGAAGGGACATGATATTTCACAGTGAGCGGTTACGCCCACCTTAGTGCTTGGAGTAAAATTTAACTTCCTCTTGTTCGAGTGTGACTTATCTGGAAATGATTAGACAAAAAAAGCTGCCTTTTTTTAAACCATTTAAGATATGGAAATACTGCATAGTAAGATGATAAGTAGCAGTTGTAAAGTCAGGGAGAACACCTTGTAGTGAATGGTGTTATTGCTGAAATTTGCAGGAAGTACAGTGAAGAACGAACTTTAAACCATATATTTTTTTCTTTTTCATTTTGTAGAACCGAAACGATGTTGTTAGACTTTACTGAACTTTTCTTTCTCATTTTTGTGATTTCCAAGTCTGGCTTGCAGCCAACATTTTATGCTAGGTTACCCTGGCATGATGCTCCCTATTTTTAATGTCTTTTGTTCATTACCTATTTCTCAAATGACTATGATGTAATTTTTGCAGAAAGACATACAAGATTGTATTTGAATAACTAGTAGAGTAGCTGTTAACTGACAATGTTTAAGAGGAAAAAAAAAAAAAAATTTGCTTCCCATGCCCAGAATTCTGGCTGGTACCCATATGTCTCTTGTCAGAGGACATGGTGTCCGATTAAAACAAAAAAGATTATTCTCTTCTCTTTGGAGGTTGACCAAGAGCCACAGATGAAATACGCAGAAGAATTTTCCAGGGATAAATTGCTTATGCTTTAAACTTAGTTGTTGTGTAAGACTTTTATAATAAAACAAAATCATTAAAATACGTATGGTTTAGATATACTAAGAATACTTGGATATACTTAGAATATCAGTTAGATAAATCCTTTCTGATGTCGTTTGAGATATATTTTGAGAGTGAAATGAGTATGTGAAAGAAATGCCCTTTTTTCATTAGTCAGCTCTATTAGTTTCTAGGCTTGTTTCTTAATTGTAATAATTTCCACTTGAAGACTATGATTTGTGGAATTATACAAATGTGCTGAACATAACCCTCTTGAACGTCACATTCTTTGTCAAATGATGAGAAATAAAACAACTGATTTAATTCATACATTAATTTTCCAGAGTTCTCACTGAAACAGATTCTTGATTACTCTATTTTCATTCCAGAACTGAAGAGTCAGGATGCTCTCCAATAGCAGCTGATGATACACTGCGCATTTGGCATGTGTGTGGATGATTTTTGTGCGGCTACCTAAATAAGAAATATATAATCTCTTGAGGGTGAGGGGAGTAGGAAACAAGGGTTTTTTCCAAAATGATTGGGGGACTTAGGAGCACAAAATCAAGTCATTGAGGTGCTTATGAAAATCCTACTCTTGAGTGCCACGGACAGACTTTTGGTTGAGATACAGAAAAAGCTGGGAGGTTGGGAGTGGGTAATGCTTTCCAACCTTCTGTCCTTGGAAATAATCCTCTATTGCAGTAATCGTAGGGGAAGGGAGAGGAAACTGTAAATCCCTTATAATTCTTAATTCTATCATTGTTTAATTTATATTTAATGCCAATGGAATCTTAGTATGGAGTTTTACTGTGTGCCATTTGGAAGACCAAATGTTAATTCCAGTTGGTATTTTTTAAGGAGAGACATATATCAGTGTTAAGGCAGATGATGTTAAATGCATAGCCATTTCCATTTAGTCTAAATGCTTTGACAGAATCAGCCTGAAGTTCCTAATTGTCTTTGTGTTAGTAAAGGACAATTGCTTTTGTTGTCTCTTGCATAGGTAGGTTCTTGTGCTCGTTTGCACTGGAGAAGGGGACCAAAAGTAAGGGATGGTGAAGATTTAATCATCCACACGTTCCTATTTATTTTAGAGATAAGAAAGAACCTCAATAAAATGTACTTGTTGCCGTTTTTCTGATACTTAAACCAGCTAGTACTCTAATTGAGCTTTAATTACAGTTGGTGAATTTCTTCAGTACAGCAGATGGAATATTGAGAAAACTGTTTGCCTGAAGCACCTTTGTTAAATAAGCAAAGACATAGATATTGACCCTAAGCTTGCCCTTAGCTGAAGGTAATAGCATTTACGCCTGTTTTGGGCCCTGTTTGTGGTAGCATTAGACGCAGGCTACAAAAGAAAGATTTTATTTTCCAGATATTACTCATTTTAATGGGGAATCAAAATTCTTCTTGGCCTGCTAACTACTTTTTAGCTATTTTTATTAAGGTTTTCCATTTGTATATGTCAATAGTACCTTTAGGTCCTTCAAGTCCCACAGAGTTTCAGAGATTTATATTTCTAATATATGTTACAAGTGAAAAATGGATTGTTTTACAGTTTAACAAGTGCACACTGTCCTTTAGGGAGAGTTTACATGCTAAAATGAAACTTTGTAGTCTACCTACTAAATGTTGCTATTATTCCCTGAAAAATTGCTAATCACACTTGGTGGAATTAATCTTACCTTGATGTAGGCATTGAAAATAGATCAAATGAATTGCACCCTAGAAGGGTCTGTATTCCCTGTTGTGATCAGAAGATAAGCTGCATATAACAAACTCAGCTGTCAGTTTCTATGTCATGGTTGCCTGCAAGAGGAGTTTCACTTTGCTTAAATTAGGGTAGGGGAGGTATCTTTCACAGTTCTTGTAACAGTGTTGATTTTTTTTTGTTTTGTTTTAAATTTAAAACACTCCTTCTTTTTGGAGGGGACCATTAATAGAAAGGCTTACTGCAAGACATGTATGCTCTTGTCCTGATACTTCTTGTGTTAAGATTTTTTTTTTTTCTTTTTTTCCCCCCTCTATCTGCTCCTGTTATGAGCTAGGACTATAATGTTTCAGGAGTGATACATACAGAGAAAGTTAAGATAGTCCTTGCACCAAAGAGGTCTAAAATTAAAAACAGGAAGAGAAACAATGTACAAATAAAGATGGGGAAGTAGGTGTCGACCATTCATTCATGGTAATGATCTTAATGTGCCAACAGCCTGATAGTGATAATTTTGTTACAGACATCTACATTTTGTACAGAAAAGAGATTTTGCTGAAAGCTGGGTTGGGTGCCCAATTGTAATATAGCAGTTATTACCAGGTGACCAAAAAAAATGTAGTTCAAGTCAAAAACTGTAGCCTGTTTTGGAGTGGAAAGATGGTGGTTGTGTGAGTAGTGGTGGTGTTGAGTCTTGTCTCAAATGGCCCGTTCTGGGTGATGGGGTGCCTTGTTGAGTACCTGTCTGAATACTGTCTTGTTGCAAGTCAAACCAAAGGATGTGCTGTTTGAGGCTTTTTTTCAGTAATAGCCATGAGTGGGTAAATGTCAATGTCCTTCTTGTAGTGAGGGGCCCAGAACTGAACACAGTACTCAAGGTGCAGCCTCACCAATGCCGACTACAGGGGGACAATCACGTCCCTACACCTGCTGGCCATGCTGTTTCTGAGGCAAGCCAGGATGCTGTTGGCCTTCCTGGCCACCTGGGCACACTGCTGGCTCATATTCAGCTGGTTGTTGACCAACACCCCCAGGTCCTTTTACTCTGGGCAGCTTTTCAGCCACTCTTTCCCAAGCCTGTAGTGTTGTGTGTGGTTGTTGTATGGTCCTGCTCTCCCTTCTGCGGTAACTGCGGTCTTCTGCCTTCCTTCTGAGTGCTGCCACAAGGATTCAAGTGTCCATGTTGTGAATTAAAGTAACTGCTATCCCTTAAAACTGATCTTGTTTTCCTTTTGTCACTGGCTTATTTTGACCTGATGCTCTGCAGCCCCATGCCTATGCTGTTTGGAGGGGCAGCATGGGTGGGTATGAAGAGGGATGGCTGTGGAACTGCAGGAGAGGGTGACAAGGAGAGCCAAGGGGAAGAACCAGGCTACTGGTGGAACTGATGCCCCTGCTTCTTTTTGCAGCACCAATTTAGTGTGAAATTGTGTCTTTTCATGCCTGTTCTAACAGATAGATTTGCCTTTATGACCTCTTAATCCTCAATCATTCTACCAGTGCTTGAGGAATCATGCGAAAGATATTCTGATACTATGTTACTCTCCAGTAAACTCTGTATTTTGCCATTAAAATTAAAGGGCAAAAGTCAGAATATGGCTATGGCCCTGTGCTACCAGGGGGCTGGTTACCCGCTGGTCGTGTAGATGCTGTGGATTTGCTCCCACATGTAGCACTTGGGTAATTGAATGTTGCAGCATGTACTTCCTGTATGTGATTAACTAGATGACAGTCTGATTATTTCATTATTTGTTGACGTGATCTATGCTATTCCATTGCATGGTAGCTAGTTTTCATATTAAAAATAGCAAAGTCAGCCACAAGATCTTAGAGCAGTTGCTGTGTGGTTGATATTTTAGCTAGTGAAAGGCCATTTTGAAAATTAAAGTTATTTCACTTGTAACCCTGTCAAAGTCAATGCGGGATATATTTCAGTTAAATTTGTCTCTGTTTTGAAACATCCATATCCCTGGTAATTTGTAAAAGTATAATAATGAAGTATTAGTACAGCTCAACCTATTTGTAAGTATATGTGAGTACTCCAATTTCAAGCTTTTAAACTTTTTTTTACCTTTTCATCAGTAATTAAACATGTGCATATGGAATTATTGGGACGCAGTAAAACTGTTGATCCCTTTATTTTTGCATTAGCTATATCACTTTTATTTTTCACCTAGGTGTGGATATGTATTTGCAAAGTAATATACGTTTTGCTGTGTCATCTTATCTTGGAGAGCAAGACTGGAAATATAGAAAGAGTACATTTTCTGTCTGCCTTGGTCTTTAAAAGGAAAGAATCCTGTTTCTCTTCCTTCCTCTTCTAGTATGATAAACTTAAAGAGCTGAAGTGTATGCCTGCTAACATAAGGTGAGTTTAAAACTCACAGCACTGCATATTAGTATCATAATTCTATAATATATTTTCAGTAGCAGTTTGGTCATGACCTTTTATGAAAGGTATTTAGTTTTTTTAATTGCGTACCTTAAATTTCAGAAGTTGATGCTGTGGGATCACTGCCCTTTTCAGTTGCATACAAGTCTTCTGGCAATTCTAGCAATTACGTACATGAGAAATGTCTGTGTAATATATCTATTCTTTAATGAGCTGTTGGCTTCTTTGGAAGGAGCCATTGCAGAGACAGAGTGATTCTCAGGGGTACTAGCTGAAGTTCTCCAGTGGTCCCTTTGTGGTCCCTAGGAATATCTGATTAAGGCTGTTTAAGAATAAGTATGGAGTGAGAGATAAATAATGTAGGGTTACAGAGCTTTAAACAAGGTCATGGATTGATTACTTAGTATTTCTAGTTTTCAGCTAAAACTTGGCCATTTTTCAGGACCTGGACAATTGACCTTCCTTCTCACTTTCTCTGTTTTGTAGCTATATATAATTGTATTGTCTTTAGCTGTAAAGCCACTTTTAAGAATTATATTTTCTTTTTAAAGTGCATGGCAAGTGAGAAAATTTATGCAAGTGCTAGTTGTTTAATATTGGAACATTAATTTTCAGATTGTTTTTAATGGAGAACACTTAGCATATTAACTATCAGTGCAATTTTCCACTCTACTGTTTGGGGTGAACAACAAAAAGACAAATCTTTTAGACTGGGATGGTGAAATGTATTTAATAGAGATTTGATGCGTTTCCATCCATCATAGCTTTATCTCTTTTAGTGTTTGAATGATATTGAATGTGACTTGATGCTTGTTCTCGACGTCTGTCTATTACCTTTGGTTTTTAAGGTTTTGACACTGCTTTTGTGCAGGTTTTCCTTTGACAGCTGAATAGTGACACCTGTCTGGTTTGTTGTTTAAAAAAAAATTATGGAAAGGTGTTTTTCTTGGAATAAGCTGCAACACATGAATGTTGGGTACAATGGAAAGAAAATAGAATAAATAGTGCTTAATATTTCTTGATTAGTATTCTCTTCTTTCACTGTACCTAACAAGCTAGTCTGTCATGCGTTTATTGCTACAGATAGAATTTGCATGATCATTCCATGATCATCTACTTGTTTTTCATTTAAATTGAATTTAAATTTTATGGTAGGCTTCAGGAGGTTATTCTCACAGATAGAAGTCTGTCTGAGCGTCCTACAGGGTACATGGGATTTTTTTGTCTATTTGATGTGCCACAGCTCTTCCAATGAGGAACACTATGTAAGAATGAGAAATAATTTTCCTAGTGGGTGGTGCTGTTTTGTTGTTGTATCTCATTATTTGGGTTTAGTTTATAAGTCAATCAGTAACCCAGGGTGAGGCCTCTTTAGGATGTCGTGAAGGTAAAAGTGGGAGACATTTGGATGTTTGGGATTACGTTCTTAAAAATCTCTGTTCACCCACCTCCTGTGCATATCAGGTAGCTGGATTTGCTCTCATCTGTGGTAGGAACCCTAAAGATTTCCTAGAGAATGAGATGTATTAATGCTTTTCAGCTCAGCTTGGAGGTTTAATTACCTGTTTTGCTACTAAGCAAAGAGAGAGTATTTTTAAATTGTTCTTTCAAATTTTATGCTCAATTTTCTGAGTTCAATTCTACTTTACACTTACCTTCAAAAGTACTGATTGTATGCACCACCAGTGGGTGTCATTTTGCACCTGGTATCTTGGAAAGCCACTGTTTCTGAAAGTAGTTGTGCTCTTCTTCAATGTAGCATAATACACTCATAACTTTACTGGAGTTAAAAGTTTGAAAATATATTTTTTAAAATACTAGCTTTCGTTTCTGACTGATATCACCAGATGGAAATAGTTGTAGTGCCTCACCAGAGAAGAACAACTTCATGCATTGTTATTATTTGCATGTAACTTCATACAACAACTTACTGTTACTTTTTAAAACACCAGCTGTTGGAATTTCTTTTATTAATGACAATTTTCTAGGTACCTGTTGGTATCTGTTATACCTATTGTTGTGTTTAACTTTTCACAAAAAGGAAGGAACTTTTAATAAATGTGGCCAAGCATATAAATAATGATCCTTCATTTTACAAACAAAGCAACCCTGCCCCTTCCCAGCCCCAACCTGCTGAAATTTATTACAGCATATTTTTATGTGCTGTTATGTGCTACTATTTACTGTAGATATGTGGGGTTAAATATTTACTTTAAATCTTGGAAAATACTGAGTTCCTTCCAGTCAACACACATCTTTGCTAAATAGTTTTCCTTGTAACGCCTAGTGAAAGGAAAGCTTTGCGCTCTCTTGCACAGTTTGGCACTGAAATGAAATACATAATTTAGGAACTGACAAACAAGCTTGCATGTCAAATAGAATTTTACTACTTATTTGTATGCCTTATGCATGTCTGTAGCTGCAGAGGATGAGAATGTACTATTTGGTGGCATTTTTTATAGATGCTGCTTTTCCACGAGGCTAATAATTTTGTACTTCAGCATTCTGGTACCACTTTTGAAATTTTTAATGTGTATTAATTAAATACGTGTTCTTGTGAAGAATCATATTATTTAGAAAGAAATGGGACATTTTGAGTGTAGCTTTTACCGCGTTTATTTTTCCAGTGAATTAGTTTTTATTTCTATAGAGCCACAACATATGTCATACTTGCTGATGTTATCTGTTTCCCCCACCATTTAAAAAAATAACTGTGGGGAATGTTCAGCAAATGCTATTTTGCAGTCACTGCTCTGTTTAGATGGGATGTGCAGGATTTAATGCTCTCAAGGTTTATTTGTACGTAATACTGTATGGATGTCTCTTACATACCCTTGGAAAACATAGTAATATTAGATGAAGGTGGAAAGCCAAAACATGGATGGTAAGAGTTCATGGAACCTTCCATGCCAGACAGAAAAGATTCAGAAATCCTTTTCCCTAGGTAAGGTGAAAAAATATTCCTGTAATGAGTCAAGTCTGCTTTTCTCCAAAAGCTCATACATCAGGATCATGTGATGTGAGGTAACCTTTAGTATGAACTGAGATGATGTCAGGAGACCATTTATTGAAAATTACACTGCTCAGTCTTGTAACTGATGCTAGAAACAGTATGTTAAGGAGATAGCTTTTTTTTTTCCCCAGAAATATTGGAGGAGGATGAGTTGAAGAAAGCTTCTGATTTTGGTGGGTTTTAAAAATTTTTTTAGATGTGGCGCTGAAACAGATTAAAATGTTCAAGCTATTAATCAGTTTGAGGCCTCTGAGAAAAATTAATATGCTGAAATGTGTTATTTATTATGATTTTGATACTCTTAAAAAATATTCTGTTACTGATATGCGAATAGTGCTGAAATAACTTTTTCCCATTGCAATCTGTAGTAGAGGAAAAGCAGCACTTGCCATTGTTCAGTAAACAAATTCAGGAATTTGAGAACAGAAGGAAAAAAGCTGTGCTAAATACTTATACCTCAAAGCAGTGGGTATATTGTTTTGTCATTGAGCTTGCCACTGATGTTGATATCTTGCCTCAGTTCCCTTTAGCTGACTTAGAAAGACCTCTCAAAATCAGTGGGTTGGTTTCTCACATCAAACCTGATTACAGATTCAGCCAAGTATCCTAAAAGAAAAAAGTGTTAGTTGTAACATGATAGTTATTAATGCAGCTTTTTAGTTGTAGAATATGAACTATTAAGACATGATTGAATTTCTGCATGAAATTAAAAGATAGACATCTCAAAGATGGTTTGCAATTTAAAACTAGTTCTTTTGCAGTTTTAAAGCTGTAAATGATGTCTTGCATATGTTCCATTCAGAGTATTAATCTCCCAATACAGGAATATTATCGTTGTGCAAATTGCTAGCAAAACTCAGTCTGTTCAGGGAACAAAGCATGAACCAGAGGCAGAGGAAAGTATGATAGAGTACTTATGACATAAATGAGAATATAGTGGCTTCTCAGTGTAGGAAAGTTTTGAGGCCAAAAGGAAATGTAATTGCTCTGAGAAGAATAATACATCAGGAAGGGAAAAAAATAGAATTATAGAAGGTCAGGAACTTCTTGTTATGTGAACATATACATTGGATAAAAATAAAATGTAGTGTGGAAATCAAAATAATTTTCCTAACCTTTGTAACTATTAGCCTCCCAGTTCATATCTGTGTAAAAGAAAGCAGATGCATACAAGAGAGGTGCATAAAGGAATAACATGATGTGGTGTCTGCAATAGCAGGGCATTTATTCACTGACCCAGGAAATGACTTGTAGAGTCTCTTCCTAGATCCTAAGCATCTCCATTCTAGGACGTAGTTTTCATTTTACTTTATTTTTTAATATTGCCTGGTAGAAAATATAATTTAGGCACTAGACAATTTCTGTCAATTTTTTATTAGATTATTGGCTTTGTCACAGATTTTTGGTGCTTCATACAGGTCTTTTGATTCTGCATGCTGAATATTACTACTGCTGTTTTTTCTTCACAGCTGTATTTTAAAGGTGATATTTTGACAGTAGTTGTAAGACACTCAGGTAACTGATCATTACTGTCATGCAAGACTTTGTTATCCAGCTGTCTCTTTGAGGCAATGACTTGTGCTCTGACAAAAAGTGGATGAATGACTTCTGAGTGGTATTGACCAATGCTTCTCTGCAAATTGAGGAGGAGTAGGGGTTTAGGACTCTTTCTATAAAACCCAAGAGTTTGCTTCTGCTCAGTGCTACTGCTGTGGGGCAGGCAATCCACACGGGAGCTTTCACAAATCTAGGGCAACTGTACTCTGCGGTAGATTGTCACTGACAGCTGCCAGAGCAGCCAAGAAGCCTCTGATAAAAGCCTCAAATAACACCAGTAAAAGCAATGGAACTTGTTAAGGAATGGCTCGCTGGATCTGAGCTAAGCAGGGTGCTATGGATAGTTTTAGTTCCTGGAATTTGTAAATAGACCCAGCATTCATTGGTGACTGAAACCTGACAGGTTTACATGTTTCTAAAACAGACTTAGTAATAGATCTGCAATCAAATGTCATCATTTTAATGTAATTTGCTGTACAGAATGATTGAGAGCCGTTATTACCTTTGTATCACAAAATCCCAAAGCTAAAGATTGTCAGAATGAAGGAAAAGAATGAGTTAAATTATGCTATATTCTTTGTATACCTTGCCGCTTTCTTCTGTTACTTAGTTGTCCAGATTGGCTGATACTTGAGTTGAGAGATGTGAAACACAATCCCAGCTTTTGTGGTTTTGGTAAGTTATGGATAGCCTTGTTGGCTCTGTTGGGGCCTTTTAAAAAGTAGTATCTTTTTAAAAAATGTTTTATGAATTTACACAGACAGCAGTGTTACAATGTGTGGAAGTACTGTATTCTTATTCCCATGTTAGGGGTAAGGAACCAAGACGCAGTATTTGCTGTCATCAGAAAGGAGAAAATACTCTGTTGCCGTAGCCTGAAAGATATCACCGCTTTATATGTGCATTTCTTCTTTCAGCTAATTGTAATATCTGAGGAGTTGATGGGCATTCACTCTGTTTTCCTGTGATGCAGCATTTGTATTCCATTTTTCCTGTTACTTTATCAGTAGTGAATGAAAACAGCACCAAGCTGATTAAGAATAGCTGTTTCTTCCACATGGATTGCAGCTGTGCTTCTTGCCTGCTGGAGTTGTTTTGTTGTTTGGTCAGGACTGAAAGGCAGCTTTTAGCTTGTCCTGGGGAAGAGGCCTTATGTAGCCAAGTGACAAGTTCTTTTTGCTCCCTTCTGGCCAAAGGACAAGTTTATACTGTGATCTTATACTGCGTGTTTTGTTTTGAGGAGAGAGAGTGGAATTACAGTTACAACGTCCCATCAAATTGCTCACAGACGGAAGAAAAGTTAGGGTGGCAAATTAGCAGAAAAGCTAGACTGAATCTCTCTATTTCTTATTTTTGGTTGAATAAGGGCTGTCATAATTTAATCCTAAAAATAGAGTCCGCCCCCCCCACCCCCACCCCTCCATTTCCCTCCTCAGTATCATGGGACGTTTAAATTACTACTAGTTGTTATAAAAGCTCTTAATTTATGTGTATTTGTATACAGTGTGTTTATAGAATAATAGCCCTTAGAAGCATTTATCGTACTTAAGATTCCCATTATGTTACACACTGCACAGATGCATAACAAAAATCCAGCTCGTGCTGTCCCCCAAGCATAAGGTAAGATAGATTCTAGAAGCAGATGAGATGTAGAGCAGTGCATAGCAAAGGGAGACACACACACACAAAATTATCTTTGTGATCCCCTCACTGATGGCTATGGCTGCCCAAAGGAGGAGTAAACACTACAGTGAGAGATGAACATTTTTTGTCATGAGCGTCTGTCACGTTTCAAGCCCAGTATGATCAGAGCTGATTTTGAAGCAATGCAGCATTACAGGAGCCTGTTTTCATTTAACTGGGCCATCTGATTTTGCACTCGTTACATAAAGATAACGTTATCTTTATGAGAATAATTCTAATGCTTGTCCTGAAATAGTTACTTGCTTTTCTGGGAGAAATCCTTTATGTCTGCAAACACCGCTGTCCTCCAAAGAGAAACTGTCATTTTGAAAAACATGTGTAATACAAGCAAATAGATGTCATTAGTTTTATTACTAATGATGACTTAGACTTCAAATATGTTCCTACTCTCAGATCAGTCGTTATTAGAAGTTGCCTTAGGGTCTCCTTTTCTTTCCCCAAATACAACTGCATAGCAAACCTCTATCAATGACAATTGCATACTCATGGAAAAATTAATGTTAAGTAATGCATATATGCATTTCTAGTTATATATACTGTTTGTGAAAATGCAAATTGTATTGCTTTTATTTTCCATTATATCATTTCCATCTTCAGCTTATCCTATTCTTTTAAATTTTAGCTGACAGTGATCTCCCACAGTTTGTCTACCACCTTAGAATAGAAAAATGTGTAGCTTATTTTTCTGTTCATTCAGTCATCTAGCCTCCCAAAATGCTCGAGTTAAGAAAGGAACATTGCTGGAGCCATTTCCAAAAGCTTGGTGATAAAGGGAAGCCCTTTATACCAAGGACTGGCTTCTGGTTAACATTATATTCTAACCATACATAACTATGTCCTCTTAACTTTTAGTCTTCTGTTTTTATAATTTGCTTTTGTCTGTTTTGCCCATGATGGTAATCAGTGAGTGTTCTCTCTTGTCCTTATCTTCACTGACGAGGCTTTCATTTTATTTTCTCTCCCCTGTCCAACCCAGAAGGGGAGTGATAGGGTGGTTTTGGTGGGCACCTGGTCTCCAGCCAGGGTCAGCCACTACACCTCTTTTGTTCCTGCTGATGCAGTATACCAATGCAACACTCTGAGAAATTCTGGAAGTCAACTATAACCTCTTTTTAAAAAACAAACAACCTGCTCACCAAAAAACAATGAAAAAACCCCACAAAACAAACAAAATGCCAGAACGGGTAGGGGTGGGAGAATTTCCTTCGGTCTGTTGTAAACTTTTCAAGGATTTCTTCAAATTCTCACCCCCC
>JAVSBS010006304.1:0-37429 GCA_033124195.1 Coracias cyanogaster | reverse complement strand
ATCTGTTGGTTTATGTGCGTTCCTCTCCCTGATTGGACAAGCTTTCAGATCTTCTTAAGCTGTGGACCTTTCATTTAAGATTATCTCATTTTCTGTTGTCTGTCTGCTTGTTCTGTTTTCTTTTAGAACTGCGATAGGCAGTTTTATCTTATTGTCTAATATAGTGATTTCTGAACAACCTGTGAGCTGTTTACAATCTTACTTGCTTCTTGGACAACTCCTTTTGGGTTTTAATCATTTATTTTGACTACTTTTACAATTTCTACATTGTATCCGTTCTTGAAATTGAGTATCATTATGCTGGGTGTATTGGCATTTTTCCATTTTCTTTTTCAGTGGTAATTCTAGTTGTGCTGTGATTACCCTTCCTGTGAAGGATCAGTCCTTCCACTTAAAACTTGATCCAAGTCCTCTGCTCTACCAAAAGCTTGAAGACCATCTCTTCTTGGGAGTTCTAAGACTGTTTTTTTACGAACAAGTCACTGCATCCAAAAATTGTATTTCTGAGTCTTGTCCTGATATGTCACTAGTCCAGATTCCATATAGGCTGTTGAAATTTGCTGCTTCTGCATGTCTTGAGTTTGTTGTGTCTCAACATCTTCTGATCAAAATGATTATTCTTGTCAGGGAGTCTGTATTAAGGTCCCAGTAATGTGTTGTCATTACTTGCACACAAAATGGACAAGCTTGGTTTTGGTGTGGCGTGTTTTTGTTTGTTTTGTTTTTCCAAAGATATTTTAAACCATTTGCAATTCTATTATCCTTTATGTACAATCTCACTCCTCTGCATGCAGATACTGTTCTGTTGTTCCTGAAAGTAGGTAGATTACTGATCTCATATCCTACTGATTATATGCCTTTCACTATGTTTCTTTGAGACCTGCTGTGTTGGGGTTGTCATTTGCTGCCTGGCATTCCACTTCACCTAACATATTTTTAGGCTTCTAATGCTGTTTTAGAGGCATTTGTAAGTTCTCCCCATGCTGCAGGAGGTTTCTCAGTACAAGGGAATACTGCGATTCTGGTCCAGCATGAGCACCGCTACTGCTGCAGTATTTTGCTGCATCTTGTATGTGGGCTTCTTTATGAAGGAAAGATGCTAAAGTAAAACACTCAAGAAATGGGACAGGTGTCACTAGTTCAAAATGGGATCAATATTTCTTTCAATGAACCTATATAAACACAATTTTGTGTTGTTTCACAATAAACTACATTGGAACAATGACAAACTAAGGTGATAATGGTGTAAAAGATGCCTGAGCATTAAGCATCTTTCTCACATCGTTCTTTTTAATTAACCATTCACACAAAATAAGATGACATAGCTCTGTGGTTGTACTGAAGGATAGGTTTGGCCCAATACTAATGGTTTGTGATAAATACGAACTTTTGAATATTTAAAACTTACTCATTTCTAATAATTCTTGAAACTTTGATGAATTCAAGTAGAATTTTTTAACCTGTGCTGTCATTAGTTGTTCTGATTTAATATATTTTCATTTTAAAAAAACCCGCATAATTGTGGTTGTTGTTTTTTGCTGCCATATGCTCATATTTTCTGTTCTGAAATAGTGATTGTTTCTTTTCCATATCACTAATGCCAGCATTTTACTTAATGCTTTATATTATTAGTGGAAATAGCAAGGGAATAGAATTTTTCTTTGTTTGTTCTCTGTCACGTAATGAAGTGGTTGTATATTTCTATTAAGCTAAATCATTATTGTTCTTTAGCAGAAAAATCAGCCAGAAGACCAAGGAAATATCCCTCAGAAAGTATTGTTCATTCTGATCATACATTAGGGCTAAATCTAAAAATAAGAAATGTAAATGTGTAGTAATATAAGTATTACAATACTTGTCCTTTTTAGATTGGGTAAGAGGTGAGGGAGTTAAATGTATCTTCTGTATAGTTTTCATTTTAACTCATAAAGGTTATGAGTTGGTTATGGTTTCTTGAGGAGACTAGAGAAAAAAAAACTAATTTGAGATTGTTATGGGAAAAAATAGATTGCTTTTTTCCTTCATGTACCTAGAAAGAAGATCTTACACAGTTCAGCATATTTGAAATTATCAAGAGATTTTTTTTTGTCTATAGTCAATACTACAAATAATTGAATTAAGCACTCTCCTGTTTTACAAGTGAGCTCTAACTGTATTTCAATAAATCTGTGCTTCACAGTATTTAAGAAACAGCTTTAAATTTTATTTCAGTGTGTTTATTACTTGGAAATTATACTTAATCTAGAGAGTTTACTACTGGACCATCTTGAAGAGTAAAAATTTTATTTCCAGTAATAGTGCCTTGGAAATTACATTATGAATTAGAGCATTTTATTAAGATGCTTTTGCTGGGCCAAGTAAGATTTGGTTTTGCTATGCTGTGGCTAAAATCACATACAGAAATCACTTAAAACCTAGATTAACTCTGTACATAGAGCAACACTGTCATAATAAATGTTTAATATTTATTCCTTTGATCTCAAATTGCTTCGCAGAAGAGAGGAGGAACCCCTGTAATGGGGTGCATATGCAGAGAAGTGGCGTGATCTTGTAAGGATGTAGGACTCAGTGTGCACTTTACTGAAGTTTATATATGACTTGTCTGTTCCCTGTCTCCATTGGACCTCTTCTGTTTCCATCTGTGGCTAGACACAGCCCACACTCTGTAAAACTTTTTGGCTAACTTCCCATTTATTTCATGTAACCACTGAAGAGCTAAATGCTTTTTTGAATCCAGGCCTCCAGAGGTAGCTTCTCTTCTTTATTTCAGAGTTCTTTGAAAGGACTCTGGATATTAGAAGCAGATTCCTCTCTGGAATGATCTGTTGAATTGCTAAAGACAGATCACCTGCCTGGGCTACTGGCTGGGCTATTTGGTTGGCATATCAAAACCCTGCGGATTGTTACACATGTATTAGACAAATTATTTTTGTGTTGTTGTAATTGCTCACTTTGCTGCTTAACTAGAGGTTTTCCTAAACAGTTATTTTTAATAAATGTTAACTGTGTCCAGTTATCCCAGCACACTCTACTTAAATCCACTGATAGTCCATTGTTTTCAAAAGAGCAGAGCCCATGTAAAAGAGCTTTTAGTCTCCTAACAACTTTTAAGTTAATGAATCTGCTAATTTTAATCAAGAGAAGAGAGGTTCCTATATGTTAATGTTGAAGGCCAGGACCTAACCATCAACCTCCAGGTGACACATTATGACTTGTAATTTGGTCTCCTGGATGTCAGGGCTTTTCCCATTGGACCAGTAGTTAGGGAACCACTGTTGTATGGTCTTCTGAAGAACCACAATTATTTCCTTTCCAAGTCTGCCTCAGTTCTTTCATCTCTACTGTTTTAAAAATAATGTTTCTAATATGCTGCCTTTTTCAGAGACACTTGCAGTTTTAATCCATACTGGGCCTCTGTGTTTATATGTTCTCATTTCTCCTTGCCAGTTTTTGGCTTATGAATCCTGTTTTGATTTCTAAGGTCTGTCTGTTGTTTGGCAGTTAAGTATTAACAGTTTAATGTTAAATTTGCATAATAGCAAGAATGACTTAGGCACTTTCATGTCAAGCAGAAGGAAATCTAATTTATTCTGTGAGTGGTGGGATGGAAAAGGCAATGGTCTATGATGCTTATATTGGTTCAGTGTAATTTTTTTCCATTAATAAGAGTATACCTATAACTGTAAGTTTTCTGTAACAGAAGACCCAATTTTCCATTAATACATAACCATACTTAAAAGTCTGGAGGCATTACTGTAATCTTTTTTTTTTGCTGCAAAAAGGCTGGGGGGGCGGACACCCCCAAGCCTTTCAAGATTAGAATTTTAACTCATTAACTTGAGGGGTTTTCGCCCTAACAAATCAATAAGCCTTTTCTTGAGTTTCACCAGCTCTCAAGTAAATAACGTTATGCTTTTGTGGCTTTCTGTAAAAAAAAAAAAAAAAAAAGTGTAAATTATTTCTACACAATCTTCTATTATACTGAACCTCAGGAGTTGTTAATAAATATGCTTGAAAGTCTTCCATAACTTGCTTAATTCTGTGAATCTACTACGCATCACTACATGGTTGTTCAGCCTGGAGAAGAGAAGGCCCTGGGGGAGGACCTTATAGTGACCTTCCAATACCTGAAAGGGGCCTATAAGAAGGCAGGAGATGATCTGTTCACAAGGGTTTGTAGCAACAGGACAAGGGGTAATGGTTTTAAACTAGAAAAGGGCAGATTTAGGTTGGACATTAGGAAAAAGTTCTTTTAATATGAGGGTGGTTGATCACTGGAACAGGTTGCCCAGAGAGGTGGTGGAGGCCCCATCCCAGGTGTCATTCAAGGTCAAGTTTGATAGGGCTCTGAGGAGTTGGACTAGATGACCTCTAGAGGTCCCTTCCAAACGGATACATTCTGTGGTTCTATAGCAAACACAAAAATACTCTCTCTTTCCTGTATTTTCTTGTTCTGCTTCTCTCAGTTCAGGTTTTCTTAGTATTTCAGTGTTTTCTTCCTTCCATGCTTTGTAAAAGCCTGTTAGTAGTGTTATCTTGGAGGATCCTTGATTGTAGGTGGGTAGGTGGGTCTATAGCACCTCTTAGTTAGGGGCTTGGGAGATATGATGTCCTTAGTTTCCTAATCTGTGTTTGTGACAGATTGCTGTAGTTGTGGGAGAGTGGTTATGTGGCCACATTGTAAAGCTTCCAGCTGTTTTGGTTATTTTGTGCCACTGGGTTATACTGTACTTGTGTTTCTTTCTGCTGTACCCTTTGTCTCACAGTCCTCTAGTTTGAAGAATGTTTTTCTCTTTTATATCCTCTTTAATCAGTAAGTAGTTATTCATCTCGCACCTCTGTTTCCCATGTTAGTGATCAACAAGGGAGGTTTTCCGTTTTTTTTTTTTTCTTTAAATATTTTTTCCTGATGGACTACTTTAGTTAGGTTTATATATAAAAAGGATTCTATGAGCTAGGACAGTATGAAATGTAAGAAAAGCCGAGGAAAGTACCATGACTCAGAATTGCTGTAATTTTTGTGGCCATCTTGGCTTCTGTCTAAATAAGTGTTAGTAGATGCAGATTTGTAAAGGGGCAATTTTGGAACTTGCAGATACTTTTTGAGCTTTAAATAGCATGTCCTATAGGACACAAGTTGGAAGGATATGGGAACAGTACTTTCTGTATGTCTGAATGTTAGGTTCTTTAATCTTAAAAGTCCATCTGTTATTCTCGCAGTAAAAAACAAAAAAGACGAATTGGAAAATTGATGTTGTTAATCGGAATTGTTCTTTATGTGGATTGTTACAATAATATAGCTGATGCTCGTATCAGAACTAATGTGTAAAATTCTACAGAGAGACAATTGACTTACTCATAGAACCAGGACTGGAAAAAAGGGAGGTGTTTGTGCCAGCTTTGCCACAGCATTTTTGCCCACCCAGAGCCTCAGCTCTGACTGACAATGCCTGTTCTGCAGATATCAGAGGAATTGGGTGTCGGTGTGAATTGAGTCACTGTCCTCTCTGTAGGGACTGTAGGGCTTTGCCGGTAATTAGATAGCTGTAGTGCCATTGTTTTGAGATTTGAACATTATCTCTGTGGAGAGCAGTTCCCTTGACTAGTTTTGTTTGGTTTTTTTGTGGCTGATAAGACAGCTATCAGAAGACAGGTGTCTGTTACTGTCCCTAGTGACTGCTAGGGACCAAACATCTAAGGTTTGGTTTTTTCCAAAACACTGTATTCTTAATGCCCTCTCCTTTGGGAAGAAAGGAGGCCTGTCATTAATGAGCTGTTACCATGAAGCTGTCTGTAGGAATGATTGTTGCCAGGCTGGTTTCTGATGCACTGCAACAGGCACATCTATCTCAATAAAATGGAAACAAGGATTTTGCTTTGTGCTCTTTTAAAAGTGTGTCTTTGGGATGATCTAGGGATTTTGTTAAAAGAGAGTAAGATACATCAGTAGATTAAGTGGCTATTTGGGACTTGTGTCTGACCACTCTTCATTCAGCGTGGAAGGGTCTCTCAGCCTTTGACTTTTTCAGCTGTTTCGTGTCTCTTCAAGTAGTTACAAAAACAAAAGCACATCTGTACTTGCCTTTCAATGCTTACAGCAGTTTATAACACATCACGAAGGAGAACATTTGCAAAGCTGGATTTTGAAGTTCAGTGGTATTCGTAAGATTTGAGTTTTTGAAATAAACACGGTAAGAGGCAGGCAAGTGTAAGCTGAGATGTCTGGAGGTGAATAGTGCACGCATGTTTTTGTACTTGCCCAGAACATGCTTTCAGCCTCCGGCAGTTTGCAGCTCATGAAGTCAGAGGTGATGTCCTTCTGTTTGACACAGCATGTGTAACAACATAAGCAGTGCGGCTATCTGCTGGAAGTAGTGTCAGTGTGTGGAAGGACAAGCCCATTTTGCAGAAGATGGAGTTGAAGTGCAGTGTCTGTTTAGAGAATTGACTTGCCACTCAACTAAATACTACACACAGCAACATTAAGATTCAGTGCCTTCCCCCTCTGAAAATGCTGCATTTCCACTTGTGAAGTGGTTGTGTGAAGACGACCATCCCCGTTTAACTTACTGACGGACTACTTCTGTGAAAGGTGGTCCATTATTTTTGCTAATATCAGCTGAAGTCTTTTTCTTGGTCTTTTTCTATGTGGTTTTATTACATCCCTGCGTTGTTACAGCACATTGCCAACATAGATGTAGGGTTCTTGGATGGAGTTTCCTAACAGTAAAGTCAGTAATAGTAACTACCTGATCTCTTTTTAGAAAGACTTTTGAAAATACAGAAGCTATATAACTGTTGATTTATATTTTTATGTCCATTTATGTGCAAGCTTAAAGTATAGATAGTTTGCTTCAAACTCAGGGACAGAGTCAACTCATGGACAGAACCCTAAGGATCTTGTTACTGTGCAATAATTTAAGTGATTTAATTATAGTTTGCCACATTCTTTATTACTGACAGAAGCAAATTTCTCTTTGAGAGCTGTGTGGTTATGGATCAATAATATTTTTATTTTCTTGAGAGTCTGTGCGTTTTTTTGTTCACCCCATTAATTCCTTTATTCCAGTAACTTTACTAATTGCTTACGTACAGCTTCAGATTTAAGTTGTCGTATTAAAGCATTGACTTTATTAGTATGATAAAGTGCTTGCTTTCATGTCATAGCTCACCACTGATACAGCTTTTCTCTATATTCCCTTTTTTAAATGACTTTGAATAAAAGCAAATAAACTTACCCTGGTTGAGTACTGTAAGAAATCTGAGCTCTCAGCAGATTCTCAGTGCCAGTTAAAAAGGCTTTACCCTAAGTTTTACATTTAAATAATTTTATGCCATGGAAGTTTCTATTTGTTTTAGTTAGAGATTCAAATATGAATGGAAGTACCTATTTGATGTATATGATGATAACATATAGACCATATTGCCATCAGCATAATCTTTTAGGTAGCTTAATTAAGTTAATTTCTTGATACACAGATAAAGAACAAGGCAGTTGGCTTGAGTCCATCTTCCTGTAGCTCTGAGCAGAGACTCCCACTGTAGCTGTTTGAATTCAGTGTGGTTGTTTCTCTGAGATCTTTCAGATGCATTTAACTGTGTGCTTACCAGCAGCGTTGCTCTGGTTCCTCACCATGCTGGAGAAGAACCTATGTTTGAATAACTGCTGGCAGAGCTGTCTGTTGTATGCATGGGTACTCAGGTGCTCTGTCCATGAAGGCTGCAGAAGTGAGGAATTCAGTGTGCTTGTGTTTGCACTTAACCTGACATGATCTCAAACTGAAGTGCTCTCTTTACAGATTTAACTGTGAATAAGGGGAACTTGGTACTCTTTCCAATATTATTTGGTAATGCTAAAACATGTGATAGCATGTAGTCCGCTAAGGGTGCTTGAGAGGGCTACCTGATCCTCAGCAAGGCAGTGGTTTCCCCCATCCTGGTTCACTGTGTGAACTCATTTCTACCGATGAGTAGAAACATGGAGGAGGGAGGAGAACTGTAGCAGCTTGTCTGTGTTCCCTGGTATGTGATGGTTATTCACTCTGTCAGGGATTGAAATAGTTAATAGAGCTGTTGGAAATATTTTCTTAAAAAAAACCCAACAAAACCAACAAAAAAAATGTTCTAAAAGGTGTAATTGCAGGAGAGCCAGCTGGTGGACCAGAGCAATGGTAAAAATTATGTTCTTGCGTTGTTTGTAGCTGTGAATTAAACACAGAATCACAGAGTTGTAGGGGTTGGCAGGGGCCTCTAGAGAACATCTAATCCAGGTTAGCCTGGAGCAGGTTGCACAGGAACATGTCTAAGCAGGTTTTGAAAGTTTCCATAGAAGGAGACTCCACAACCTCTCTGGTCAGCCTGTTCTAGTGCTCTGTTACCCTTATAGTAAAGTTTTTCTTCATGTTCAGTTGTGGCCTCACCAGAGCAGCATAGGGAAGGAGGAGAACCTCCATTGACCTGCAGGCCAGACTCTTCTTAATGCACCCTGGGAGACCATTGGCCTTCCTGGCCACAAGGGCACACTGCTGGCTCACGGTTACCTTGTTATCCACCAGGGCTCCCAGGTCCTTCTCCATGAAGCTGCTTTCCAGCACATCAACCCCTAACCTGTGCTAGTGCATGGTCCCATGTGCAGGACTTTACGTTTGCCCTTGCTGAACTTCATTAGGTTCCCATCCACTTAACTCTCCTGCCTGTCCGGGTTAAAATTCATTCCAATCTGTTAGATACACTTGTACTAAATGGCTGTTTTCTACAAGTTAAACTGAAGCAGGTAAAATTTTGGCAATCAGACAGTAAACTCAGAGTCCTCTTCTGTTGCTAGAGATAAGAGAGATTTACTAAATTTGGCATGTGTATAGGAAAATATGCCAAAAGATAGCAGCAGTGGTGAGGCAAAAATGAGTCATCTCCAGTTCTGGAGAACCAGATGGATTTTTTTTTTTTTTAGATAACTGGAGGTCAATTTTATAGCTATAATATCAGAGCTCATTGAAAGTATCTCTGAAGACATTTTTACTCAGAAGTGGTTTATTCTAAAAGGGTTTTTCTTTCTATCTTTAAAAATGTCTGTATTTCCATTAAAAATTGTAACCTTTGTGCAAGACAGAAAATTATGTATAGGTTTTTGAAAGGCGAGTATTTTTTTTTTTTTTAATCGATGCAGATTGCAAATCCAAGGAATGATACACCAGATTTTAATGTTTGTTTCTCTTAATAACCTTCAGGAAATGTTACCCCAAATTAATTATCTTCCATGGAATTTTGTAAATTTGTTTTAGGGCACTCTAGGATTCAAAATAAGCAAAACAAGCTCAACAATGCAATTACTGAAAAAAAAAAAGAGGAGACCACATCTTCTTGCCCTACAAGGAAGAAATTTGTAGTTTTATAGTTTCTTTTACATACTCAGTAGAGAAGATTTTGACAGATACACTTCTGAGAGCTTCTAGCTGTGGGATTCAGCAGTAGATAAGACAAAGCTGTCTTATTTTCAGTATAAATAGTCCTGGTTTTGTGTATCATTAAAAATAATTATTTATAGATGACTAAGGGAATTTTGCATAATAATAGATGAATCATTTGTGATTTATCCAGGGAATGTCAACTTGCTAAAAAAATGGAAAATATGTTCGTAGGTAAATTGTATTAAGCCAGAGATAGTATTTAGCCAATTACCTTAAAAATCAGCAAAAAGCCATACAGAGCAAAACAAACATCCCTTCCCCTCCAAAGTTTTCTTAAGAAAGGCAAAGTAACAAACTCTGGTTGAATTCAAACTGTATCTACTCTTTCGTCTTTTGACAGTTTGTCTCCCGTTCTAGGAATGCCTGGCCAAAGGGGTTACTTCGGTTTTTGGCTGAGAAACCTTTCACAGTCATAAATGGTGACAAGATTTCAATATTGCGCTATATTTGTTACACAGGAAAAAATAAATGTAGTTCATTAGTCAGTCTTCCCACTGACTTTCACTCTTGGTGCGGAAGCCACAAGGATCTTCCTCAGCTCTGTTGCTGGTGCTTTGTAATGCAGCACGTCTTCCTCTCTCCTTGTGTACTTGCATATGCTTGCTGCCTTAAAGCAATGAGGGAAGCAGTTTGGGATGGAAGGAGGATCTGGAGCAAGGCAAGCTCTGAAACTGAGACCTGCAGGCATTTCCTCATGTGTCCTTTAGAAATATCTGTGGGCTTGCCTAGGTTTAAGTATTAGTAGCATGTACCCTTTTATTGGCCCAAGATCTTTAACGACTCTTCAGGAATCACCTTCCACTTCTGAATGGGTGCTGCTAATTTGTGTGCAAGAAGGTTGTGACTGTGTTTGTGTGGAAAGGACTACCAAAATACCTCAGCAAATTAGAAGTTTAGGGTTTTTTCTCCATTTTTGGATATGTTTCTTCATGTTTGGTTAGAGGTTTGATAGGAATTTCACATAAGCACAAACCACTGTCTTTTATGTAAATATTTACTTCCACATTCAAATATCTATTTAACACTTGCATGATTCTTAAGGATCTTAATCCCCCTGAAATGCAACTCACTTGTGTGTAATGGTTCTTGGAGAAGTAGCTTCTTTCCTGGCTTTGCCAGGAAGATTGCTTAAATGTTCTGAACTGCAAAAGCTGCTTAGGCAGGAATCAGCAATAACTTCAAATAAAATGCTTTTGCTTTATTTGCACAAGCTCTTCTTTTTACATAGGAATTAGACATTTATATTTGCTTTTTAATACAAAGTGTTTCCAGTAAGTGTTAAGGATTTTAGTAACAGATAAAGCTTTGCTACAAGGTATTTTTGAACTATATGGAGTTTTCCTAAAAATTACATGAAGGCAGTAAAGTGTGAAATTACATAAACCTTCCTTGAATGTAAAAGTGATTTTCTTGTCATTTGCTATTCAGCCCTTAGAGCCCCTCTTCCCTGCCCAACCCTCAACAATTTTTCTTTTTAGCCAGGTACTACATTTCTTTGCCATCTCTAATGACAGAATTGGGATATGCATACAAATTAGCATGAGGAAAAGCAAGAAGGCAATGAGGAGGGTGTCAATAGGCTTAAAGAAGAAGTTTAGGGAAATTGTTCTTATATTTGCACTTTAATAGGAGATGGAGGACAACATACTGGTTGAGGTGAGAGAAGTGAGAGGATTGGTAATCATGATTAAGTTGCAAAGGAGCGAGAGCTTGGAGAAACTGGTGCAGAAAAAAACAGTGGCAGAGAGATGTTTCTGACTTAAAGCTGAGTGTTGGTCGGGATATCTGGGGAGCAAGTGAGAGATCCAAGCCTGACACACAAGATATAACTGAAAGAGAATCATGGCATTGCCTGCTGTGACTGTGCTGGAAACCTCAAGATTTTGGCTTTTTCTTGCATGGATAGTAAGCATGACCAGATGTGTTATTTTGGTGACAGGAGCACATCTGATGCAGTGAGACCAATCCAGGTGTTATTTGTTTTGAAATGGCAGTTGAATCGATGTTTATAGACAGTTTCTTAACATTTACTAAAGTGTATCAACCAAATAAACAGAGGACAAAACAAAAGCTGGTATGTTTAGCATCACTAAGCTTTGCAGCAAGTGCTGTACCGTGCCAGTCCATTTCAGACAAGGGTATACAGCACAGTTTATTGTGTTATTTCTTAGCATATACCTTTTAGGAACCTTTCCTCTTATTGCTCTTGTGCTTCTGAACAGGTTTCTAAGGTATATTTTCTTTTAGATCAGCATGCTACAATTAAATATGTCTCTAATTAAAACTGCAGATATTTAACTCCTTTTCTGGGCAATGTTGCTTATCTGATTATATTTCCCCCTGTCTTAAAAACTCTAGACTTAGTGTATGTTCGGTATTGTTTCATGACTTGGGAATAAAAGGAGCAGGAACATGGGAGAGAGGCATAAAATGTTGGTTTCGGTCTTTGGAGATAAGGCCAAGAACATTGAATCATGTTTTGGAGGAGAGCACTCTAAAGCCTGAAAAATGTTTGGGTATTTTTGTTGTTTGTTTTTTTTGGTTTTGTTTTAGTGTTTTTAAAGAAAATATTTTGCTTATGCTGAAGACACATAGATATACACTAGATACGCATTTTGTATTAGCATAAATATTATTAGAGGAATCATATTTTGGGACACTACATTCCTGTAATGAAAGTCTTAGATTAAGGGGAATTGAATGTTGAAGGACCATCTCCTACCAATCCCAACTTAACTGGAACATGTCAAAACCCAAGCAAGCCAAATCAAAACTTCATTTGTAGAAAAGTTGTTTGTGCATGATTTTATTTTGTTTCAACAGAACTAGCTTTAGCCACAAATAACAAACACTTCTACATGCACAAAACCCTAGTAAATTTCAGGTGCAGATTTGACATCTTCCGTGTAGGTTGTAATTTCCTTCAGACATGCTTATATTTTATTTGGCAAAATAACACTGGAAAGTAAACCAATATAGTTTGGTTATGTACAGGCCATGAATCATGGAGAGACTCCAGAAACTCTTCAGACTTTGCTTTTATTGTTGACGTTGCTTGCTTTTTTTCAAGCTGCTGAATAGAACTGATCAGATGTGTAGGCCCATCTGGGTAAATGAAACAGATGCAGTCACCAGAAGAGATTTTTCTAGGCTGCTAAAATAAACATATTATTGTAATATATTTTTTTTTTGTAAAATATGTCATGTTAAGACACACCTTAATTACTTTCAATTTGATGTTACCTATTTTAGTAATGATTTAAGCCTGGTATGGTATAGTGCTATGTGTTTCTGCCAAAAGCAACACCTTCCAGAAAGCTCTCAGTCTGTCATAAAATAAATATAATCAGTCTTACAATGATGTATTATTAATGTATTTCTTGAGAAAGTAAAAAATGAGAGTTAGAACATGTGTGTGCTTTTAGTTTTTGCAGTTTTTTATTTTTGCCTCAATGCTCTTGTGAGTGCATCTATATAAGCTTTAATTTCCTAGTTAAGTGTGTGTGAACATGTCTTAAAAAGTCATCTTAAAAAACATCCTTACATGTTTGTCTTTGAGTAAAGACTGAGCCAGAGCATTTCAGCTCAAACATGATTCCTTTCAGATCAATTCAAATAATACTGCAGGTTTGCACCCTCAACCGCAACAATCAATGTGAAAAGCTACACAAACTTTTAATTCAGTTTATTACAATGGAGATGATGAAGTAACCAACCAGGAATCTGTGATGATTTCAGGGAGGCAGGTACAGAGGGGCTTACTCATTCAAAGTTGGGGAAGTTGAAGGGACAACAGCACAGCAAGTATTCAAGTGGTGTAGATTTCTTTTTGTTTCAGTAACTTTATTCTTAGCAGGTAGTCTGGTCCTCCACTATATACTTAATGTCACCATGTGTCTGCTATGCTCAACGCTCTACTAGTGTTTTTACTACTAGACATTCCTACTGATAACAATGGTTAAATTTCCTTCAAATTCTATAGTGCTGTCCTGGAGATAAATAGTTTTGGTTTTCTTTGTTTATATTAGCAGAGATTTTTATAACAGATAAATGTTTGTCTTGGAAGAAAAAAAACATTATTGTTGTTAGGTGATGTCACATTTTCATAGGTTTGTGTTACCCATGGTAGAGAAATATCTCGTCAATTGATTGTAGTTTCTCACAAACCCTCAGAGCATTTCCTGTCTGAAGTACTAAGGCCAGTGGTTGTTCATTAGGGTTGTCTATGCTATGCTAGTGACCTTTTGCTTTAAACTGGTTTAACTCCAGCACACTGTAGTGTTTCTCAAGTGGTAAGGCACAAAGAGGCCTGTATCATTACATTCTGTAGGCTTTTCTCTCCTTTAATTTCCCCTGTCTTTCTAGTTTAATAGTAAATAAGGCTTTAGGATGAACCTCAAGTGACATTGCTACTGAAGCACAGAATATGCTATATTTATGTAAGCAAAGTTTATAGTTAAAGTTATCTGCTCTTATCTGATATATCTTGCTTTCCAAATATTTTTTTTTTTCATCTTGTTTTACATCTGCAGTATTGAGATCAATGGCCTGTTCAACAAGGGTCATGAAAATCTCTACCTAGCCATAAATATTCTTAAAACTTAGGACAGCATGTGGGGAAAAGACAGAATTTCTATGTCTGATTGCCACTTAAGATGAATTACTAGGGGCTGGAGGCCGAGTAAAACCAGAAACCTTGAATTTTAACTTGTAACTTCCAGTAATACTGGTTTGATACTGCTAAATGTATATCTGTGTATGTATGCATGCGTAAATCTTGTTCATAGAATCACTTTGGTTGGAACAGGCCTTCAAGATCAAGTCCAGTTCTTAACCCAGCACTGCCAAGTCACCACTAAGTCATGTCCCTCAGCACCACAACTACACATCCTTTAACTCCAGGGATAGTGACTCCACCACTTCCCTGGGCAGCCTTCTTGGCAACCTCTTCAGTGAGGAAACTTTTCCTAAAGGGTTCAATGGTCTGTATACTGTAATGCTAACAGTGTGCTGTATCATGCCTCAGGATTACCTGCTTCTTTTATTAAATATCCTTTTCTGCTCTGGTAGTTACTGTAAGAATTAGTGATTTCTCACCTGTACTTTGGTGCTGTTACCTGAGGTCTATTGTCTTATGCCTGCCTACAAAAATTGGACATGAAGACTACTGATAATGCTGACCTGAAAGGAGAAGTGTAGCAGGATTTATGCCAACTATTTGGTTTATTTTTTTTTCTTCTTGATATTAATCTGTTGCCTAGGATATGATGAATCTGATTTTGACCATTAAACAGAGCCTAATGGCATTGACATGGACATAGATGTCTAAAGCTTGATTGCAGCAATCCCATTCCCCTTTCTGGGAGAGCCAGCTGTGTGGAAGTTGGACTGCCAAAGCCTCACCAATTTATGCTTTCTTCCCAGAATTTTCATTAGCTTTTCCTGCTCTGTCTAAATGCTTTGAAGCATCTGGCAAAGCAGTGGAGAGATGGCTGGCTCACAACTCATACTATCCAAGGTGTCTGTAAGTCTGAGGTTGCTCAGGATTTTTTCATGTGGTCATGAAGATGACTGTCTGCTGCCCCTCAGCTGTTTGAGGGCTGAAGGTGCTGCATGCACGCACTTCTACTACAGAAACTGGAGAGCAGCTGATCTTGTGACTGAGGACTGAGGGGTTGTGAGTAGAGCTGGAATGATCAGTTAGCAGTTTTTGAATACTGAGCTTTACATGTGATTCAGGTTAGAATTGATATGCCGAGGTGCTCTCCTTTCCTTAGTTTTTATGTAATTTGGCTAAGGTAATGGACAGTTAAAGAATGTGAAGCTCCAGTATACAGTGTGCTATTTGTTTGTTATTTAAAACATAGCTGTAATTTCAATAGTCATGCAACGCTTGCCTAAATTTCTTTAAATTTGATACCTTGAGCTATTGTGAGTTAGTTTCCATACTGCCACTTGACTGAAAACACAAGACATCTGTAGAAGGTGAACATTTCTCTATTGTCTCTTTACCATTGGACAAGCTGCTATGAGCATGCTGAGGCTGGGATTGATCTCACCTAGACTGGTACACCTAAGTGTTGGTCATGCCAGCCTAAGCTGATTATTGTAGAGGCCAAGGAGGGGAGGAGATACCTGCAGAGGGCAGTTCATCATGGCTGTCTTAAATTCTGATTTCACAAGAAGGTGCCTTGCTTCCTGGAAAACCTATCTCCCACCTTTGGCTGTAAAGGGAGCTGAGGCTGAGAAGATGTAAATAGCTAAGTGACAGATGGTAACTGAACAGACTTAAGTAAGTGAATTTTAGTTGCCTTGAGTTAGGTGTGATGCATCCTAGTCTAAAAGGTTTGCAGGAGCTCAATGAGCCAAAAGGACTCAGAGCCAAAAGAAACATGGAAGAGCTCATGGTTCTTAGCCTCTTTGATATACAGATGGTTATCAGCCTAGCTTTGCTGCTATACTTAAAAGTTGTTTAAATAAGAAGCACAGTTATTTAATTTAGACAGGAAGCATGAAAATATAATTGTGACCCAAAATGAAGTTATGTGCTTGTACTGTGTTTGAGGCAATCTGTAAGCTTTCATGGGACTGGGAATTACACCTTTGTTTTAGCTGTAGGTGTTAACTATCAGTTCACATACATGAAAGAGTGAAAAATGGTAATGCAAGTGATATTCTCTGTAATAAGTAGGCAAGTTAACATATTAAGTTCTGTGATTCAGACACATCTTATATTAGGTATTACATTTAAAACACAGCTCTTTAGTTATGTAACATATGCGGAAAACCAGCAAAACCCCTTCCAGCATTAAAAATTCCAGCCTTGATTTCCTTTTGATTAGATGAAACCATTATTCTGGATCCACTTTCCCAGTTAAAAGATAGTTTTCTTTCTCAAACTTTTCTGATTTACAATTAATGTAATAGTGCAATTCTTAGCAAGGATGGCCCTTGATAAATAGCAGCCTGTGAAAAACTGGCTATATACATATAACTTCATACTGGAAGTAAAATTGTTAATTTTGTTCTCTTCTGTAGTAGCAATTCTGACAGATTTCTGGGAGGCCATCTAGTACAAATGCAGTTCATATGATAACATGATACTTTTCACTCTCAGTACTCTCAAAGTACAGTGAAATCAATGACAGAATTTCTTACTCTAAGAGCAGAAAAAATGAAGTTAGGCATATGATCATCAAATCAGTATTTGAGAATTTGTATTTTCAGCTGTGATGAACCTACTTTGAACATTTGTTTGAGGAAATGTACTTTTTAATATAATACAGAACCATTAGTTCCACTATATAAACAAAAATGACAAGATTTTGTTGATGTTTGGGTTTTTTGCCCTTTCACTTAGTTGGGAGTACAGTGAAGCATACCTTTTATTCCATGTCATGTAAAAAAATGAAGAACAAAACAGAAGTACACAAATACAAATTTGTGGTTTATAATAAATTTGTGTTTCTGCATAATTTTATGTGTTGAAACATTTGCTGGTGGAAGAGTAGAAGAAAGATACTCCTGTTGTTTCAGTATTCTTGGTGGTAATTTTCAATTTCACTGGCTCATTTATGATAGCTGTTGATTTTTGTTTGTGGGAAGAAACAGGAAATAAAAATTAGACTGTCTCCAAATGTTACATTGTGACATGTACATAAGCTTGAAGGATATTTTTGCACCTGCTTAATAACATGTTTTTGAGGCTCACAGTTCACTGCAGACTTATGTCATTGCACCTGATTAAAATCTGTGAAGAATTACCTGCCTTTATGAGAACCTAGTGGTAGAAAGTAATTTTCCTGTGTATCTAAAGATTTCTTAAGGTTTGGTTTTTTTTTTTTTTTTGGTTAGCAGTTGCTGCAATATACAGCATAATGGTTGAATCTCACAGCTTTTCCATGAACTGTTCAGCTCCAGAGTAAGACTATGAAGGACTTGAGAGAAATGATTAAAAATTTTAAAATGCCCTGCAAGCTGGGCTAAAGAGAAATTCGTTTAGGAACCCATGAACTTTTATTATCCCAAAAGACAGGCTTATCACAAATGTATCGGGATTTACTTCTCTGTGAATCACCTGCACAGAGTCTGTAATAACCAGATCTTCTACTGCAGCGTGCTTTGATTTCTTATGCAGAATTTGTCAATCCAATATATACTGTTGTTGTGGTGAATATTTCAGTCTTTTTCATAGACTGAAAAATAATATGAGTATAAAAAGAATGCAGATGGAATGGTAGACAATTACTGCAATATTTATAGCATATTTTTCTCTGGAGGAAGCATTCTTTGATATTGTCATGTACTTACTGAGTAGCAGCTAGCTGCAGCACTTGATAAAGTACAGAGGACCGTTGCGTGCTCACTAAAATGCATGGACATGTGGCTACTTGATGATCTGGACCCAAGATCAGCAGAAATCGGACTGTTGACAGACCCTGCATGACAGCTTCAGTGTAAATACAGAATTATTTGTTGCAGATGTTCTATTTGAGGAGGAAATAATGCAATCAGGGTTAGTACTGCTCAGGTGTTTTGATAGGCAGTGTACTGATGCTTCTTTTGAGATATCTGTATTTCACGATGCCACAGATCTGCCCCCCTGCCCCATCTTCCATTTGATAGCATTCTATGAGTTGCCAAGAAGCCAGCTGTCAATTTGAGGAACAGCAAGCACAGGGGCCAGATTGAACACTTGATTCCTGGCAAATATTTTGGGATACTTGTAGCACCTTGCCTAGATGCCTCTATTACATTTAGGCAAGACTTCTGTCACTTTACACCCTCTGTAAATGTTCTTTTTGAAATTATATTAAGTAAATGACACATTGTTAGTTTAGGGAATGCTTCTGTGGGGCAGCTGTTGCCAGTTAAGCCCTATGATCATGGTATGTCTTGGGAGGCATCAAATGAAATGAAGATGTTAGTTAATGGCATTATAAGTTTCCTTGGAGATATCAGGGCAATTTTATGGATTACATACCAAAGATTTGAACCCCAATTTTAAAAGAAAAATAGTATTTTTTTTACAGTTCTCTTCTATCAGAAAAGTGAGGTAAAAGTAGAGCTGATAAGTTAAATAAAATGCACAATTACTATTGTCTAGAACGTCATCCTTATGAAGGAGGATTCACCAAAAAAAAGGATAGGCATAGTATGACTTTGTTGAAGTTGTAGAATAAATACGGCTCAACTACTACGGTTCTAAATTTGGGTAAAGTTAACAAGTTGTCAAGGCAATCTGTGGTTCCTTGCCTGAGGAATGTTTTCCTCATAACAATTTTCTTGTAAAACTGATTACCATTACTAGGACTGAAAATGTCTGGCAACAAAAAAAAAGACCCTCTCAACCTCCCCAGGACCAGCTGAGACTTACCATCTTTTGCTGTCCCAGTGCTGCTGCCTTAACTCGTAGTAGTATGGGTAGAATACCCTCCCCAAAAATAAATGTTTTGTCTCCCAGTATGTGTATAAACTGCAATATGATAGGTATAGTGATTTATTCTTAAATGTGATCAAGATCATGCTGCTTCTCATATTCTGTTAGGTATTTTTACTTTCTTGTGGTGTTAACACACTGAAGTCTGGTACTGCAGCTTAATGGGAAAGAACCCTTGATGTTTGGTTTTTTTTTGCTTGCTTTTTCTTTCTTGAATGCTGTAGGGTTTTTTGAAGATACCCTTGCAAAAATAATAAAATGTCTGTTTCCCTGACAACTCTGGGTGGGCTACCAACTCTGAAAGGGCTACCAAGCCTCCATTTCTTTCTTCCCACTGCTCGGTGTGGCCAAGTATTTGCATCATTAGAACTGAGGTAGAGGAGAGATCAGAGAGGCTTTTTAAACAGAAGTATGTCTAAATTTTCTCCATAAAGACTTAGGTTACTTGTTAGTCCTAACTGCTCCACTGGAGCTGTGCAGCCAGAATGCTACCTTTCTTAAAGTACTGTTCCCTTTACCTGTCTTGAGGTACTGAGTTCAATCCCAGTTGGCACAACATGGATGCAGAAGCAGATCAACCAGGGAAAGGGGGGAGTTCTTGCCCTCAGGTGGGCTGTGGCTCTCCTAGGACTCTTGCCGTGGCCTGCATCTCCTTGCCTGCCCTGGGGACACCACTGATCCTGTAGCTTTCAGCCTTTCTCTTGCAGAAAGGCTGAGAGCTGTTATGAGTATGGACCTGGCAGCATCCCCCAAGGAAGTGCATGTGCTCACTGAACAGAGGGGAAGGAGGAAAGTAAATAATAAACTTTGCTAGGGAGACTCATGCCAAGGCCTTTTCAAGGGTTATTTTGGTAGCCAGGGAGGAGACATGAGAGCAGGATTGGGTGTGGGAGGAGGGCAGAGAGGTACTGGATGTGTCTGGGTACAGTGTAATAGTGAGATGTGAGTGAAGGATTGTAGGTTGGGGAATGGAAGGCTGAAAGCAGGAGGTATGATCAATGGAAGGGGAAGAAGAGGAGAAAGAATGTAACATGTTGTGTGAGATAGGAAGACTGGGTCATTGTGGGATTGATGGAGTTAGAAAAGTGTGGGAGTAACAGAGAATACAGCTGAGAGGATTAATTTACCAAGAAATGTCTGAAAATCCAGAGGCAAACACCATGGATTTTTTTTTTTTCCAGAAATGGGTAGATAAGATATTAAAAAATTGAGCCATAAAATGTTTCATATTCAAGGGAGAGTGGTGGTCTGTGCCTGGTGTTGTCCTGCTATGTATAGCTGTGGCTTGGATCACTGGGACTAGTCAAAATCACTAGTCATTGTTCTCTGAATTTGTATTTATTTTTCCTGCTGCTTCTTTTTCTTTTCTTTACTTGTTGAAGAGAAGAGCAGTAAATTTCCAATATAATGATTTTGCAAAATATGATTCCTGTTCAAACCTGATGACATTTCTGCTAAGCAGAGGAAAGGTATCTCAGCTGTGGGCCACAGAAAGCCTATTGAAGCAACTACCTGACTTACTCATTGCATCCCATTCCCAGGGCCCCGAAGGTAAAGCCCATCAAGCAGATTTCCAGCTGATTTACTTTATTGTATGTTTTTTCTAGCACAGTGCTTATGGAGGCTTTTTTTTTTTTTTTAGTAAAAATTTGGACGTGCAAGTTTTCAGTGCCACCTTGGGAGGCTGGACCACTGGGTAGTTCACCTGATGTGGTCTGTAGCTCCTGCTTAAACTTACTCTTGATGGAAAAAAAATCTAAAACCCAACAAACAAAACACTTTATGCTATGTATAAGTTTTTGTTTCTTTCCTGTTACAGCATGTATGTAATCTTGCACTTAATAATAGTATAATTTATCTCAAAACTGAATGGGAATAGTCGTGCCTGGAAGAATTCAGAGTCTAAACAAATACAGTCAAAAAAGTATGGAAAAGGGGCTTAAACACAGGTGAATAACTTAACTAATACATTAGAAAAGTTTGGTGGGAGGTCTGGGAATAGAATCCATCTGCCACCTCTCGCAATTTAGTGTTCTTCCCCTCAGCAGCACTGTCCCTACAGAATGCAGCTGTTTGCTCATATCTAGGCATTTAGTTGTGTAGATAGAAAGTTTGCTGTTTACCATTTTAGGACTCCTGTGGTCTTTATCTTCTATGTTCATGTTTTGAGAAATAGGTATGTTGGGGTGAGGGTAATAAGAAATAACTATATAACAGCTGCAATGTTTGGACACCGTGAGGTAGATTGGATATTGGTGCCTTTTTTGAAGGGACAACTAATCTCTTTAATGGGAGGCTGAAAATCTGCTTTATACTTGCTTATGTATTGAAGGTGTCTAGGACCTGGATTTTCAGTGTTATGATTGCCTGGGGTTTCATAATATGATATGGCTCCAGCTGTATGATGGCTTTTGTGACATTTTAAGCTGGGTAGTAATTGAATGTTGTTTGGAGTTGTTCATGGTAAGATACCTAATCTTGTCTTAATGATTTCATTAGTGATCTGTAGGAAAAAATAGATCATAAATCAAAGATGCTCAGAAGAGGAGTTGTGAGCAGCAGCCTGAGAGAATTTTTCAAAATGGGATTAGTTGAAGAAGGAAAAATTCAGAAAGGTGGTAGACTTCTCATAGTGACAAGAAAGCATCCTGTGGGAAATGTATGAAGTGAAAGGATGAATCTCGTAAGTTAGAGCAGCTTCAGAATGAAGGCAGGGAGAAATATTGACAGAGCATTACATGGCTGAAACAGATGAACATTAGAATGAATCTTTAACCTTGCTTCAAAAATAATAAACTCTCAAACCAGAGTGGCAGGCGAGTCTTTGGGAATTGGAGACAAAAGGTTGCATGATCAATTGGGCAGCTGCAAAATACCAGTCTGGCAGCACTGAGGTGGAATGACTGAATACTGCTGAGAAAAGATTAAGGAAAGAGAAAGTGATCTAGGATTGAATGTGCAAACTCAAGCAGATGGTCACGTTACTTACTTAACCTCCTGAGTCTGCTTGCAAGATAGAAGACTGAGAGCTAGTGAACTTTTGTCGTGTATTCTTGCATGAAAGGAATGATGCAGAGGGGAGGTATTCACAGTCTGAGTTGGAGCAAAAGGGCCTTGTCCATGAGAGAGGTGTGCTGTTATAGCCTTCTTGCTGTAGAACCTGTTAGCAGAGAGGAGGAATACACAAACCGGAATGTGTTCAATTGGAGTCTTAAGTATTGTGTGACCTTGAACAAATAATTTTTTTTTAACGTGTGCCTCTGTTCTGCAGCTAAGATTAATGAACTCTTTCTCAGAAAAGTGTTGTAAAACTAAAACCCTTCTGTGGTTATTTTCAGATACTGGTGAGAGTCTGGATGTATTAGCTTGGACTGAACCCCTGGGGTTGTGAGATACTTGGTATTTCTTTAGAGGCAGCTTGTTAACAGCCTAACTCAGATTATAAGTATAATCTTGTGTTTGCCTGCAGAATCTTGTGGACATCTTTTCTAGCTTGCTCTCACCCCTCTCTTTACTGGCAATGTTATTCGCACCAGCAAGATCAAATATAGCATAGGTATGTCCCATGCTGTAATCACACCTTTGATTGCAGAAGAGACATAGCCTATAACTACTGAGTGAGGGTGTAATGCAGTAGAATTCTTATCACATTCCTAAAATAAGTGGAATTATATCAGAGAGAAATTTGACGTACTGGAGCTGTTAAGAAGCTGAAATCGGCCTACCAGTTCTTTTGTGTTTAATTTGGTATTCATACTTTATTGCAGATGTTTCCCACCACTCCTCTGTTAACTGTCAGATGAAGGGTTAGCCATGACTAAATACGGTTACAGATGGATAAATTTGATATTGAGCACTGACAGCTGAACTTGGCATTTTTTTAGAATTGTAGGACCACAGAAGCTAATTGGTGAGAGATAATAAAATGAGTCATCTCAATCTGAAATATGTTCATTTGCAAACATATTTTTAGTAGAACTCAATCAAGAGCATACTAGCACATGCGTACATAATGCCATTGCATGCTGAAACCCAATTTGATACCATTTCATGATGACTCTGCAGAAAAAGGAGACAGAAAAAGAAGCTTTGAGATTACACATAGACAGTAGATCTGTTTTTAGTGTTGTGGGGGACAGCGGTATCACTAATAAGTAGTTTATTTGAGGAGGTGGTTAGAATGTGCAATTGAAGGGTACAGACATCTACGATATCACTGCAGTGCCCTGTCAGATTCCACTTAGTGGTACGTTTGTTTCTCCATGAAGCATTTTGCAGAGCACAGGAGGTCTCTGGCTACCTGACTGTGCTTGAGCCACTCAGATTTGTTCGCTGCCTTCTGATTGTGTACTTCATTTCCCTCTGGGGGCTGTGGAACCCGTATACTGGGTTGTGCACCATGACTGAGACACTCTGCTCAGGGTTGTTGTGGGAGTTCTACATAAACTGCTCAGCCCTATAGTATCACTCTATTCAAGTGGTATCTTCTGGGGTTTTTTGTCTTGTACATAATGATTGCTTTCTGACAGGCTCTTTCTATCATTGTTCTTTTGTGCAGGCTTTTTCAGAGAAGTGTTGAATATGAATCTACATGACTCAAGGTGTTTGGATTTCTTTGGCTTTGAATCTTGCAAAATTATTTTGATGACTAAGAGCTTTTTAGGGAAGGAGGAGGAGATTACATGGTTATTGTACTTAGCAGCCGGCTTCACAGTACTGTATCAAGAACTACCAGCTAGTCTGGTCCTCTGGAATTCCATCTGTTCTGCATGAGGTTTTCTGTCTCAAAGGATAATTCCATTGGAATAATGTTGAATTCTTATGAAATTACTCCTCCTACAGGATAGAACTAAAACATGTATGGTAAAATGTGTCCAGAGTATTTAGAATTATGTGACCAGAAAAGTCATCTCTCTTCCTTTGCATCCTAAGGCAAGTTCATCAATTCATAAATCTTCCTCACTGGGGTTTTCTTGATCAGTTTTCATCGTTGTGTAATGATGAAGCATCTCAACTGGTATTTGAAAATGCTTTTCTACTCTCAGAAAACTTTTCCCCAACTGTCTAATACTAATTTTCATAATGTGATAAGGAAGAGTATTACCAGTCTTCTATTCCATGTTTTATTGACAACAGTATCATATACGTGACATTGTTGCCATGTTTTCCCACAATCTGAAAACAGACTGCATCTCAAGGTATTTTCTGGCTCTTTCTTTTTTTTTTTTTTTTTTTTTCTTTAGGTATCATCAGCCTTGTTATTTTTTATCCTTCCTCTATTTGAAATGAAGGGTCAAAATGGCTATTCTATTTAACCTGAAGCCTTACCAGTGTTGACTGTAAAGTTGGAGGGTCACTGCTCTTGTAGTCACATGTACTTCTTTCCAGCTTAGCCCAGGTTTTTGGCTTCTGTACAGCTCTCTTGTGTTGTTGACTCATGATCAGTGTTTGATTCACTGTAACCAGCAGATGCTTCTCAATGGTGCTATTGTCTTTTTATTGCTTTTTATCCTGTGTCCTTATCTAAGGGCTGTGCGCTGCACTAAGGTTGTTTTCAATTCCTTACAGGTTGTTCTCACTTAAGAGAGTCTGAGCACTAATTTATATCAGCCAAGGACATTACATTATTATTTTACTATTGACTATTACTATGCTTGCCTGCTACCAAGAAGATAGTGAGTTTGTGGTTCCAGCTTAGACACAGTGATCAGAAATTTGGGTCCTTTTCTTACCTCTGTCACAGGTTCTGTTGTATTCAGATGTCAGAAGCTCTAGAGTGATCTCCCTAATAGGGTGGTATTTCAAAACACAGTTTGGTAGTTTGTTGAAGACATGAGTTGATCAGTCAGGAACAGAATAAGCAGTTTAATGCTACGCTCTAAGCATTTGTTTTGTCTGTATCTGTCACAGGATTGTTGGAAAGATACTGAATCACTGTTGATCATAGTTCTTGTGAGTTATGTACATGGTGTTTAATAAATTATTTGAATTAAGGCTTCTGTTTGGTGTCAGCAGGGATTTGGAGAAGGAAAAACACTATATGAATTTGTTAGTTGACTGCTGTATTGTTGCTTTTTACCTTTTTCCAAAGCACAGAAAGGAAGAAGCTCTGGGGCAACTAGTAGTTGAACATCTATCAACACTGAAAATTGTCTTATGTACCACTTGGTGTGTGTTATTCAGATGCCTAGCACAAATAAGTCACTTTTTTTTTTTTAATTTGCAAAGGTCAGATCACCAGGGTCACCTTAGAGGGCTGATTTGTGGATCCTATTATCCTGTGGTTGTCAGTAATTGTGCAAATCTTGTACTTGATGGCCCATAGGATTTACAAACTTTTATTCTACCTTTAATCTAGTGCTTATTCCAACAAGGCAAAGGGAAGTTGAAGTCAAGTTCATAAGTCAAGAAGCATTCTACAGTTTCCTTAGCCAGAAAGCAGTTTGTACAGGCTAGATTTCTATTTGTAAATCTGCTTTTAAGGTCTGTGTCGCAGACTCATTGCACAGTTCAGGTGCACAGCTGAACAGTAAATGGGGTGCGGTGAAGCAGAACTGTGCATATGTGGAGTTGGAGGAAGCCATTAAAGCTTGAGCTATTAAAGTCTGTGCTGAGATCCTGATTTATAGCATATGGTAGCTGATGGAAACTTTCCATAAAAACAGCAGTAGAGGTGAGGTTGAATGTACAAGTGTAAGTTAGCAGTTTTAACCTTTGAATGCTTAATTTTGCAAATGTGTCATTCTCTGCTCTGTATGCAGTTTCAGAATTGGTATACTGTCATGGAGGTAGTAGAAACACATTTTTCAAGGGAGGTAATTATGTATAATTGGTCCCATTAGGAAGAGCACAGCAAATTATTCAAATCAGTAATAGTTCATGTCTTATTTGCTGCACTATCTACAAAGGAGTAAAATATGAGGTATAAAATAAAGAACTGAAAAACGTTTCCTATTTCTGTCCTGAAATGCAAGCAAAATGCAGATGTCAAGGTCATGACGTAATGAGTTGAAGCACCTTCGGCTGAAGCACATGCAGTGTTTCTAAATAAATGTGTTACTTGTAGTGTATTGATACTTTATTTAGCACCAACTTTTTTCTAAAGATATTTTTGTTAATACTAGAAGCTCCGATGTCATGCTTTTCTTGCACAGTTAAAATACTTGTAGGTAATAATGATATAGAGTGTATAACAGGGATACAGTAAAAAATTAGTGCCCTTGAGCAACCTGGTCTAGTGTGAGGTGTCCCCACCATCTTGGGGGGATTGGAACTAGATGATCTTCAAGGTCGCTTCCAACCCAAACCATTCTGTGATTCTATGATTATATTTTGTATTCTTAAGAAATGCTAATAAAGAAATTATTTAATCTTGTTCTATCCTTCAGCTTCCTATTAAACCAGTACCAGATATGAATTCAGAAGTTTTAAAAGTATGTGTAATTATTAGAAGTTTAAAGTACTATAATGTACAGAGTAAAAAAACCCCAAGCCACAGAAGATATTAAAAAAGCCCCAACAACCTAGCAGATTTCCAGAAGAATGCCACAATGGAAATATTCCAACCTCAAAATTGCAGCTATGTACATATTGAAGAAGTACTAACTGCAGATGATGCCTACCAGTGGCAATTCAACAGGCCCATTTTAGTCATTTAATAAAATAAACATATTGAGAAGGTTAAGGATAAGTCAAAACTGACTTCACACAGGAGGTATCAGTTTTCAGGGTTTAATAAGACAGAGTAACACTGTCTATTACAAGGAAATATATGTATGTCTGTATATGTGTGTATATGTATAAATATGTTTTGATCAGTCATAACTCGAAATTGCTGATCTTGGAAAAATAGATCTAGTAAAAACATTCATGTTGGAACCTAACATGCTAACATGTTTACATGAGAAACTAACCTTTTTCTTGACTAGGTAGCATATATTTCATGTAATCTTATGATATTTGAGTCAGTTTCACAGAAAAGTCAAATAATCTCTATAGATGAAAGTAGGTGCTATTAAGGAGCTTTGAGAACTTGGTGCTGTAATAGTGTACCTTGACATCAAACCCATGCTCTTCCCTCATTAATCTGATCTTCTGGAAGTTCCAAGCAGGCAGTTCACCGGTGTATGGCGATTGCTAGCAGCATTTCAGTTCCATGAGTAATTTTTACCACTAGAAACTGTTACGGTGCTGTTAAAGGTGGTTGTTTTCTTTAGTCACTGGGTCCTCTGTTAAATTATTCAGTTCTTTAGGTTTTATGAGTATAAAGATTTCATGAAAATAATTAAATAGCCCATACTGAATAGATATAATTAAGAATCTGCTGTGTGCTGTTCTTTGTTCAATAAATGTCTTTGCTTTTTAAAATCAGATCTTAAAAAAAATAAAATAGGGCTTTGTGGCATAGGTAACATCTGCCTGTTTTTTCAGAATGCTTCTTGAAGAATCAGAATGATAAATGCAGTAGTGTGCTTATCAAAAACTCATGCTGTTTGAGTCAGTGCAGATATCTGACATAACACAACACAGTATCTTTTTGCTGGAAGATAGGGTATCTAAAACTATAAACTGGTGTGCTGGCTGACACAAGGATTTATCAGGATTAATGGATTACTTCAAGATGGTAATCTTAAACCACTGTATATGGCTGGTTGTAGTAGCCTTAGCTGCATATTGCCTTCAGCAAGTTCATTTGCAAGCTTGGGAAGGAGAACAGTTTTCTGATTTGGGTTATCAGTTTAGAATCTGAGTGCCATTTCTGCTGTCCCATAGTCATACTCTGTTACTGTAGGTAGGCGGTATCATCTTTGCTCTGTACCTCCCCATTTGTGGGATAGAGATAACCATACTTCCAGTTCCCAAGAACGTTATGAAGTAGATCAGATTGTGAATTGAAGGATGAATCATCCATTAAAGTATTTAAACTAAATGGACAGCTTTTTCAGTTGGATTCACTCTTACTTGCAGTAAATACAGATATATCTGAGTGTGCTCCATTGTTGTTATGGTGGCATTGCCTCGTGCATTTGATAATAAGCTGCAGTACCGTTGTGTGCACAGAATTTGTGTGGTTATTGACACCTATCTTCCCTTGTTGTCCTGTTACTTTTTTTTTCTGTATCCAAAACCTGGAAAAATAGAAGGCAAAGCAGCATCTTTGGGCTTACTAATGAAGGCTGCTACGGTAATAGTAAATTGGGATGGAAATAGTAAAATTTTCTGATTTCCATGGAGGAAGCTGGCAGATGTGCACTGAAGTAATGATTACTCAGCAAAACAAGAATAACAGAAGTATCTGTCAGTGGAAGAGTCTGCAGGGATTTTAGGTCTGTGCTATTGTCCTTTCTTCCAAACTGTCCTGGATTTTTTCCAAGACTATGCTTTATTGCATATAATCTGTCTGTTGGGGTTGTTTTGAATAGGAAGTTTCAATCAAATACTTTTGTTAATTAGAGCAAAATAGAGATACTGTTTTGTTAAAAATCAGATTTTAACTAGATCAAGTGTGTGCTAAACTTGTTTCACTGAGTATGACAGATGCACACTGATGTTTATTAACATGTGCGTTACCTTGATCAATTACAAACACCTATAACTGTGGAAGACTAGGTTTTCTTCTTTTGGCCCTGCACTTAATATTGGCAATGCATAGACAAGTATTTCTACATGTCTTAAAGCACAGTTTGTCCAAGGGTTTAGATTCCAAGTGGATCAAAAGTTCTTACAAGTGATTACATTTTAGCATTCAACATCTCTGCTTGAAGTTGGATTCTTGGAATAACTTTAATTTTCATCTCTGTTTAGTGATTTTTAGTGTCTGTGATATCAAGTAACTCAACATTTTACAGAGACGTTTAAAAGAGACTAATATTCTTGTCAGCACCTTTCTCTTGTCTCTACCCTTGAATTTTCAGTCTCATATGAGGAGAGTTAGGAAAGGGCTCGAGAGGAGTGTACCTGGATAAATAATGGTGCTTTTGCTTAACTTCTGAGGGCTAAAGTTGTAGCCCTTTAAAATGTAAATGACTTTCATCAGTACCAATCTGACAGTGACTGACATGATGATCTAAAACCTCATCTGCATAATGTATGAATGTGAAAATGCTCAGAAAGTAATAGGAGGAAATGAACCAGTTTGGGACATCTCATAATTAAAAATTTAAGTATATTTGGAAAATATTTTTCTTTAATAGACATTTAATGTGATGCACACTGTAGCTTTCTTCATACAGGAGCAAAGTGACCTTCAGCAAAGGTCTATGCGGAGGTGTGACTTCAAATAAGGAAATTAGGCATTTTTAACTCTCCTGATACAGGAACTGGATAGCACTTGCTGATTTGAAAAGACAATTAAAAAGACAGTGCTGAGATGCTTACCCACTTAGCAGTCTGCTCTAAAGAAATTGAATGGAATTATGTATCTTAATATAATTTTGCAACACAATCATAGTGCATGTCTATAGGAATCTGCTGGACACAGAGTCAGTAAATGCTGGAAGACTAAATCCAGGGTAGAATGTATATTAGATTCTTCTCCAATGGTATACACAGAAATGCAAAGTAACTTAGAGTTGTGTGTGTATAACACATCATCTAATCACCTTTCATTTGATGTGACAGTGGCATCACATCTTTCTTAACCTTCCTTGCCAATTTTATCAACCCCACCTTGACTAGAGCTAGAAGTTCCACACCCCTATGACTCTGTCCTGAATTAAGAGAACACTTAATTTAACCACATATACACACAAAAAAAACTGCCACAGAATTGCTTTGTTGTTTTAATGAGCATGTCATGCCAATGCAGGAATGAACTTTTAAAAAGGGCATGGAAGGGTGATTAATTTTCATGAATTAGTAAGCATTTTTAAAGAAATCAGTCTTTATTTGTGACTGTGTTTTTAACCAAATAAGCCATATTCTGTGTACACTGTGCAGCAACAAAAGAAAATGTTTGCAAAATTAATTGAGAAAGTTTGTGCATCAGGAAATTTAGCAGATGCTATATACCTGTTCTTAATCCTCCAACAGTCAACATGTACGTTATACATGTACACTTGGTGGTTGTGCATAATTGGCTTGCAGGAAAGGATATGATGTATTAGATCATTAACTAAAATTAAGTATGTCAGGGACTTGCCCGAAACCAATTTATATTTTCATTGCTGGCAGCATAAAGTCATTTTTGTAGATGGGCTATGTAGAACACTAAAGACTTTCTCTAAAAGCACAGCATACGATAATAGAGAATGGGGCAGTGCAAAATGAAATTGGTGGTTCATTTCAGCAGGAAGTAGCCTTGGTATGATGTCTGCCTCTGGCTATGGAGGTACAACGTTAGCATCCTCTCTAGGGATCTTTTTAGAGATAGTTCTAGTGCGATGTATGATGGTGACAGGGTTACTGGAGTTTCCATTCTGCCGGTATGATTATTTAGGGAGAAGGGCTAGGAAGAGAAAGAGGAAGGAGAGTGTGTTTATATAGTTCCAATCTAACACCATTATTTTTAACCTGTAAATAAACTCAATTTTGTGCTTTTAAAAAAACAAAACCAAAAAACCACCACCACCACCTTGCTCCCTCAACCCTCTGCAAAACTCCCACCAAAAAATGCTCGGAGTTTTAAGAGATGCTACTTTCACAAAGATTAGACAGCAAAGCTCTTAGCTCTATATATTTGGTCTTCTATATCCTTGATATTGGCTTTAGAGATTTCTTAAAAAAATAATTACAATTCTACGTTGTGAACTACACATATAACATGTGCACATATTACATTTTCTGGATTTAATGTCTGACTGGAAGCAATTACTACTTTCTGCCTCTGCAAACTGACTGTGGATCATACGTGATAGGCAGCTTGGGCGCTGTTGCTGGTATACAAAGAAAATTTGTTTACCTGCACTTAGGGCTAGGGTTTGCTACATGGGGATAATTAAAAAAAGGTAACATGAATTAATTTTTAAAGTCTCTGATTAAACTCTGTTTAATCTCATGTTCTTTTCAGAATTAAATGCACCTTAATTTAGTTTAGTTTGATTACTAGAGGAAAGTAAATTAAACCAACTAAAAGGCCAGTTAAATTCAGGATGAGTGTTTACAAGTGGCTTCAAATTACTCAGTTCAATTTAAATTCAGGCATTTATTTAATTTGATGAACTTTTCTGAATGTCCCTATGTAAAAAGCTGCCTCTGAGAGCAACTTTCTTTTGGTGAACGTACGTGCCTTAATGCATGCATTTTGGTAGTCTCATCATGTTCTGCTTCCAGTTGCATGCTTCATCCTGCAGTTCTATTGTTGTGTTACATTTTATCTACAGTGTTAAATATGACCTATTCATAATAATTCATGTGTAATTTATTATTGGAAACTCTAATTTTGCTTCATAAATGAGTGGGCAGCATGCACAGAATGATGCTGTTTTTTTTTCTAAAACGGAAAACCTTTGCTAGAAATGAGTCATGGCAACAGTTTTCTTTTTTGTTAACTTAAACCATATTTCTGCAAAGACATTCTCCAGCTCATGGTTATGTTACTTTGAAGAACTGGGATTTAAATAAGGGTCTGCTTCTGTTATTCCAGATTTGTTGACAAGATCTCCTTTGAATATATTACTGTAAGGATTTAGTCCTATAACGTTTGTATTTCATACATACTGACTTTTGTTACAAGGAAAAGCACACATGTAGTAGTTATAACTATTTTAATTGATTTGAACACATCCACTATTCTGAGAATAAAAGTTATTCTGAGATTGGATTCTGCTTGTGTTCAGGAATAACTGTTCCTGAGTTTAGCAATGATTTTGTAAATGCTTACCCAGATCTTGTTGGTTCAGAAGGATAACCACTATTCTGTTTCTGTTTGTTTTTTCGGTAGGATGATGAAGTAGTTCTGCAGTGCACTGCAACTGTTCACAAGGAGCAACAGAAATTATGTCTTGCTGCAGAAGGATTTGGCAACAGGCTTTGCTTTTTGGAATCCACATCAAATTCTAAGGTACTGTCGATGTCACGTGTGAAGCAAGGATATAGTTGTAATATTGTTTGCTTTGATGTACGATGCAGAAATATGCCTAGCATAATGGATAAACCAAATCTGTAAATAACATAAAGAATATTTAATCTCCCTTCAAAGTTTAGTTGTTCCTTTGTCATGGCCCTTTGGTTGGACTCTAATGCTCTGCTTTCTGTTAGGGCTCAGTTTTGAGCTAGTTAGCTGCAGAAGTCCATCTCAGTTATTTTGGTTGTCTGAGCTCAGTTGTAGTAAGCTGCAGTGCAATTTTGGTGTACTGCAATTCAAAGACACATTTGAATATTCTGATTTCTAACTCCACAGGAAAGAGAGAGATTATTCAATTCATGGTAAGTTTTTAATCTTTGATGTTTACATTGAGATGTTTATTACTTTAAGTCCTTCTAATTCCCTAACTGAGCAATGTAATAGTGCAAGTACCAAAATTATCTTGTCAAATCAGTTTGTTATTTAAGCCTACTGTAACTCTGCTATATATGTAGTAGATATGGCAGTCTGAAAAATTAACTTTGCTATGTGTTGCAAAGGAAGAGTTTTGTTTCACAATTACATGTGCTTAAATAAATGTTTTGAAGACAAAAATGTGCCTTCTGTGGGCAGAACTGGTTTTGTGAAAGTAATGCCTACATTTGGACATTTCCTTTATGGAAAGGGAAGAATGTTCCTTAACATTTGGTTTTTCTTCAGTGAAAATATAAAGGTTGGATGAGAAAATAAAGATAAAGCATCTGGAATGACATCTAGAAAGGTTTAGAACAAAAAATGATTTTTTTTTTTTTTTTTTAAATCTTGCTAACTTCCATAACATCACTTTGATTCTCTCTGATATATTGCAGAGTAATACTTCATTTTCTACCTCATCATTTTGAATGTATTATTCATCCTAATGAATTTTTCACTAGGATATTAATGATTCATTATAATAGCAGTGATCTTGATGAATTCACTTGTGCTGTTCTAAGTGAATCTTTTTAACAATAAAAATGTGCTGTGATAGAAGGTTGCTGTGCTAGTTGCCTATGAGGCCAGAAAAATCTATTTAATGAATTTATTATCATTCAGTAAGTCTGGATATTAAGTCTACAGTCTCTCTCACTATATAAAACTCCTGAACGCTCCTGTCTTTAAGGAATACAGCGTAAATATCCATTTTCTGTGCTTGCTTGTTGATGCTGCTTTTGCTCCTTGTTTTGTGAAGTGATATTTATTTTTCTCATTCTGCATGAGCTTGGGGAAAAAAAGGCAAACAAAAGAAAACCCATCCCTGTTTTAATTTTTAAGGGCTGACAGTTTCAAAGATGAGCTCATATGAAGTCATTTGGAGATATAAATACTGAGGAAGCCATAAAATTACTGAATCCTTAAAGCAAAGTTGACTGTAAATAAGATTTTTTTTTTTTTTTCTGACGTCTTTCCATGCAGCGTTGCTGTTTCATTATATAAGGAGGAGCATAGAAAATATTACAAGAGGTACATGATAATTTGAAAGAGATTCCAGCAGAGTTCTTGAGCCAGTTTAGAAATTTCCCTGCAGGTCTTTGAGGCTATTTTCCAGTTGTAATGGGATTGTGATGCACTTTAATGCAAACAGTAGTGTGGCGTCTGAGTTTCAGGCAGGTATCAAGGATGAACTATGAAACCAAGCACACGTAATAGATCTGAGCTATCATCCTGGCTTGCATTCTTGGGAATGCTTGATACAATCCTTTGCTTCTCTTCAGTATCCTTCAAGGTGTGGCTCCTGATGGTGTAGCTGATATTTTATGCATGCTTATTCACATGCACTTTCTTGCACTACGATCATTGAATAATTCACACTACAAAAATATCAGTCTAATTGAAGATATATAGATAATTTGACAACTACAGACTATTAATACTTATCCCATTAAAACAGTAACACTGGCAAGCCAATTATGAAAGTTGCTTAATTAATTTCATTTTCTTCTGCTCAAGATAAAAACATTAGTGTTTCTTTGGAGGGTCGTGTGGATTCCCTCAGCATCAGAGAGTAGCAGATTTTGAAAACATCATACTAACAAAAGATGGATGATGATAGTTGGGCTAAATTAGAACTCTTTAATATGCATTATCAGTTCACATGTGTTCCAGTCTCAAAACTGTTTCTGAAATTCACTTTTTTCTCTTTGGGAATCAATCCATTCTTGTCAAATCACTTTACTGAGCAAAAATACCCTCTTTATTTCTTAGCTCTATAAAGCCGTTATTTTTCTGTATTATCTTGTAAGGTGTTTGAATTTTAAGTAGGGATTCATTCATATTTGGAGCTACATTGCAGCTTGATTTTTAGGCTCGAGGTTGGTTTATTTGTAGCAAATAGAGACATCTTTTTGCTATTAAATTTGATGTGGGACTCGTTCAGAGATTAAATGCACCTTATCACAAAATGGCATTTTATGGAATCAAATTTCAAAGTATGGTTATATTTCTAAGTTCGTGAATGTTTTTGTGCATTAGTTTGGTCATTCTTACAGGTAGAGAGTTGAGCTTGGAGTTGAGGTTCTTCAGCCTAGAGAAGGCTCCAGGGAGACCTTATAGAAGCCTTCCAATACTTAAAGGACGCCTGCATGAAAGACAGGGAGGGACTCTATGAGGGAATGTAGCAACAGGACAAGCGGTAACGATTTCAAACTGAAAGAGGGTAGATTCAGCTTAGATATTAGGAAGAAATTCTTTACTGTGACAGAAGTTGTAGATGTTCCCTCCCTGGTTGTGTTCAAGGCCAGGCTAGATGGGGCTTTGAGCAACCTGCTCTAATGGAAGGTGTCCCTGCCTATGGCAAGGGGGTTGGAACTAGATGGTCTTTAAGGTCCCTTCCAACCCAGACCATTCTATATAGTCTAGCAAGTGCTGAGTTAAGGGGAAAACCAGTAATTCCAGGCTATGCAACTTTTTGTACAGCACAGGAAGCTACTGCTGCTCTTTGCTGCCAGGGCACACTGTGGGGTTGTGCCCACCTTACTGCCCTCAGGCCCCTTTCTGCAAAGCTGCCCTCCAGGCAGTCAGACCCCAGACTGAGTCAGAGGGATCTTGGTCTTTGTACAGCAAATGTATCATTGATTTGAAATTATTTGAGCCAGTGGATTGGATTGCAGTTGTGAAGGACACACAGAGGGACTAAATTCTGTGTGACAGCAGTAGCCTTAGAGAAATCAGGGATGTGTCTTTGTAACAGTTCATTTGAGTTCTACCAGGGATTATTCTCTAGCTTTGGCTGACAGTGGGATAAAAGCTATTTTGCCAGTAAGATTAGTTGCTACGCTTACTCTGTAAATGCAGTTTATCTGCTACTTTCAGGAGTGTAGCAGCTCGCTGATTTTTGGTCAGAGCATGTCACTAAATTCCTCAAAATGATCCAGTATCTTCAAGAGCAAAGATAAACAAGATGTCAGCTCGGAATTAGGTGTAATTTTATTAATAGGAGACAATTCGGAGTATAACACAATCAGGTTGGTACAAGATAAACACATGACTACCTCTTCTCTAGGCATGTAGTAGCTCAAGTGAAAAATAATTGTAGTTCTATCTCTACCAATTTCAAAGCAGATCTATCTCAAAATAGATGTTGTTCTAGAGATAGGTTATACATTCCAAATGTGAAAGAATATCAGATATGTAAACCATCAAACAGTTTTAATATTTAAAAAGCTGCAGCAGCAAGAATAACAAAACCCAAAGAAGACATGCTGAAGATAAAATATAAAATGCTTAGTTTTCTTATCCCATTATTTCTTCAGCAGGTCTTGTTAAATCTATAGCATAAACTTTAATTTCTGAATTAAAAGAAGAAAATAAGGTATGGCTGTCAGAGGGAAAAAAAAAAGGCAAAAAAGAACATAAACTTCTTTATTGACAGTGGTCTATAGGTAATTTTGTTTCATCCATGTTTGCTGTACTTTTAAATCTATTCCTTGTGCAGAAGACTATTCCTTATATTAAAACAAGAATTATGAATGGTTAACTTATCTCAATGACTAGTGAGATCTATTTCTTTACATTTGAAAATTAGATTGTTGCTTTTTATATATGAACAGATTGCTAATAGGAAGAAGTGCATTCATTAAAAGATTATGCTGTCCGCTATTGAAGTATTTTTCTTTAGAACTAAATAATGCATGGAGTGTTGAAAAACAAACAAGCTGGAGCTGTGTTTTAACAGCTCCTGAAAACTGTATGGGTACATGGTGTAGAATGAAAATACTCAGCTCAGAGTGAGTTACACTTTTCTAATAGCATAAAGTGAATTTTTTTTTTCTTTTGTTTTGATGGCAGGTGGTAAACTCACATACTTTAATTCCACGTTGCTCTGAAATACAGAAAAACTGCTTTACATCATTCCAAAGGACCTATAAAACTATGCCTTTTTTCTTTCCTCTTGGAAAAATTTGGACTTGAGAGAGGGAAGGATAACATACTGAGGGTTTTTGAAGATCTAAAAAACGGCCTCCCAATTTTTTTTGTATTTTCTTTTTTCATTTTTTTTTAAGAAGGCAGTGCAATGTGTGATCCTGTGGTTTGAACTTTCCACTGAGCTGTGAATTACATGGTATATAATAAGTTTCAGTGCTGAGAGAAAGAGTCCAAAAGCTTATTATATCCTTAATTCTATTTGTAAGGTGAGGAAGGACTTCACATGAATGTAGGACTTCGATAACTTTCTTTGCTTTTGAAGAGTCACTTTTCTGCTGTGGCAGAGCATGGTTGCAGCACTAGGAAATGTTCTGTGGATTGCTGCTGGACTGATGTAGGCCGGTTGGCTGGGGCTGTCTGCTTCATGACCCAGAGCTGCATGTATCAGTGATGCTTCATTCTTTGTTGGTCCCTAGATGCTACTGTTGTGTGAGGGGACAGAAAAGAAAGCCTGATAGTAAGACTGGCATACTGTTCCTTGTGATGCCAGATACCAATTCTTTTGAGTTGTTTTCTTTGCCTTTTTTTGTCTGTGTTCAATAGATAGGTGGCTATGATGGAAGGGGAGAATGGGGCAGTAGAGAAGGACGGTCATCTGGCACAGACAAGGTTACAAGAAAGTATGATTCTTTAGAGTTTACACAAGGAATTTCCGTGCTAGCAGACAAATTATATATGGATGTGTCTAGAGAAGAGTGTAATCCTGAATGGTGGGCAGGGTCATTGTTCTGAACTTCTTTACTCTGCCTTTGGGAGAAAAACTCTTTTCTCTATTTGTCTTCCAGAGTGTAAGATCTGCTCTTTTTTTGTCTTGTACAGCAAACACTTGAGCATGTTCTCAGTGGCCAAGGCAAATAGTCTTTCTGACTCCAGAGGAACTGAGTCTGAAGCTTTGTGACAGCTGAGAAACAGCACCTGTGCTGTGCACAGTTTTTGATCGCATAAATCCAAATGTATAAAAAAAGCACATAGAATCATAGAATTGTCAGGGTTGGAAGGGACCTTAAAGATCATCTAGTTCCAACCCCCCTGCCATGGGCAGGGACACCTCCCACT
>JAVSBS010006303.1:0-53369 GCA_033124195.1 Coracias cyanogaster | reverse complement strand
GTTAATCACTTACCTCTAATCTATTATCTAGCCTTTTCCTAAATATGATTCTGTTGATTCAGCTGGACTTGGTTTTAAACCAGCCATGGTAGGGGCTATACAGGGGACAATTGAGAAGCAGTTTCTATTGTTCTATTATAAGAAATTCTATTACATATTCCTTTACACCTGTTCAAACAAACCTATTGCCTATCCTAGATCAAGAGTATAATATGATTCTAACCTAAATTCCCTAAAAGGCCTAAGTCTTAAAATCCTAAAACCCTAAGGCCTAAAAATCTCTTTACACAGCAGGGAAGGAGATAGAGCTGATGGCCATCTTCTAGAGACCTAGGAAGGTTAAGAAATCCATATATGCCAGAAAATAAAGGAACTAGGGGAAAAAAAAAAGGCCTGCTTGGGCTTGGGAGTGGATCTTGACAGCAGCATTGGAAGGAGGAGACCACACTGTGGGTGAACCAAAGAAGACAATATCTGCTCAACAGTTCACTGTGCAGAACAAAGCCAGCAAGACCACCTCGATCAGGTGCTGGGGGCTATTTCTGTCCTTCCTGCTCACCCCATCTACATGTGCAGGCCTAGCCCACCACAAGTGCTAATGGGAAAAGACCTGGAAGGCTACTCAAGAAACACAGCCCACTCTCACAGGGTCGATCCTCGGCGTGCCACCTGTGTGATGAAGGAGGGTCTGGATCCCGCTCCTTGAAAATTAGTAGTGAGTCTGTGGTACTGTGTGAGGTTGGGCTATTTTGTCACAGTAACACTGCATTGCAGGTTTCAGGTTCCGAGGTGAGCAGAAAGCAAGATATAGCATTTTTCTTTCCTTCAATAGTCAGTGAAACAACATGAGTGGAGCAGCCACCCACTCAGGCTTGGTGCTTGTCTGAAACAAAACACAGGATGTACTGGGCGGGGGTAATAGCTGCATGAAGAGCTTCTTCACCTTCCTTGTTCTAGGGGCAGACACCATAGAAAAATAACAGACCAAGAAAGAGTGCTGTCCTGTGTTTTCTTAAAAGCATTTCTGATGTTACCTTTCTTCAGTCCTGCTTATGGGGCAGGGGTAGCCAAGCCAGGTGTGACTCTTATCTGATACTAGCCAAATCCCAGTTTTGCTTTCCTTGACATTAGAGAAAGATGATTATTATTTGCACTGCTCTGTTTATTCTTCAGTTTAACCATTACTTCTTGTCTTGGTCATAGCTGACATTTTCCATGCTGTATGAACTTTCATAGTCAGTTTATAGGCTTCTGAGACACTTCTGAAATGTGTAACTGCATGATACATGACAAGTCAAGGCTGGGCTTCTAGGACCAAACTCACTGCCAGTCTCAAATCATTGAATTAGGTCTATTGGCAGCAAATTTTGTACTCCTTGTAAGCAGGAGGCACTGAAACAAAATCTGTCCTCATTGCTTTGGAGAAACCTCTCAAAAGTGCTTCTACTTGAAGGCTCTGCTAAGTGTTTTCTGTGCAAAATGAAAGCCAGATCTTAACAAACAGTTTCCTTCAAAGAATCTTATTTAAAAAATCTGATGCCATTTGTCCATTTAGATGGTTTCTGCCTCTCTAATGTGGTCATACCCACCATGGAAACTAGGTAGTGCTGAGAGCCATGAGCTGCATATTAGAGGTTGTTATCATTGTGACAGTACTTCAGATCTTTTCAGTCCTCTATGTGTTTTGTGTGGGTGTATAAACATGTGTGGAAGTATGTGTGTATCAAAGGCATGCAGAACAGCCTCAAGCGACAAAAGCTATTTGGGCTTCTCTGCAACCAAAATGATGAGTACAAGGGTACAATGGGTACATTTGCTCTGGCCACATAGCCAAGCTGGCAGAAGAGGCAGGATGACATGCCAAAACTAATCAAAGTCACAAATACTGCTGGTTAGACATAAAAGTCATGTGGCTCTGGGGACTTACTTGCACTGCAGATAAATCCAACCAATGACCTGCTCTTTCTGTAAGCACTTGGAGATCTCAGGACCCAGGTCTCCTCTCACAGGTGTACAGTGGTAAGATAAGAGGCAACAGCTACAAATCAGAATGTGGGAAGATTGGATGTAAGAAAAAAACTTTCTGCAATGAGGGTGGTCAAATAGGAGAAAAAGGGACAGAGAGATTTAGAGACTCTATCCTTAGAGATATTCAGAACTTGCCTGGCCAAGGCCCTGAGCAGTCTGATCCACCTGTGAATGTCCTGAACATGAGGTTGAATTAGATGATCTCCAGAGGTACCTTTCCACCTGCCTGATTCTGTGACTCTAAAGAGAGATGTTGGAAGACTCTGGTGCACTCCTGTTCAGAAAACGGACTCCCAGACCGGGTGTCTGTGCCAGGACCTACATTTGGGTCCAGAGCAGATCTGAGCTGAGCCTGGTGAAGGATCACACCCCAGTGCGTGTATGCTGTGAAGCCAGGGCACAGTAGAACAGCATAAGCAAGAGTACCAAGGTTAGTGTTTCTTATGTGTCTTTGCCAGGTGGATACAATTCTGGGGTTGTGTCAGGCCCTTATTATTTTTTATGTAATTGAAGAGAAATAGTGAGTCGCAGCTAGGTGACTAGCTTGGCCATTTTTGAAAAGCCATGCGCTAAGTTTGTTACTCAGTTAAGTGACACACTTGTTGCAACACATGCAGAAGATAGAATTACAGAATCATAGAATCATTTAAGTTTGGAAAGACCCTTAAGATCATTGAGTTCAACCATTAACCTAACTACCAAATCCACCACTAAACCCTGTCATTAAAAATGACACTCCACTCAGCAAAGAAAAGCAACCTTTACCTTACACAAACCACAAAATGTGCAATATAGTTCATACAAACAAGCAGTTCAGAACCCCAGGATGTAAACTAGAAAAACACAAAATACTGTCTCAGAATAAGCACTGCTATGAGAAAGTGAGAATTTGTAGCTCCAGGCCCCAACACCCATTGCTTGCTTAGGGAGCGTGTGAGATAGAACAGTAGCAAAAATGCAGAGGTGGAGCTTGGGTTGTGCACATTTGTCTTCATTTAGCTCTCCAAGAAACAGAGCTATTTTAGCCAATTTCTCACAGCTCTTGTGAACCTTATTGCCACTTCACACTTGCACGGCTGGGCAGCACGGTCATGAGCTCATAATGGTCTAAAATAGCTTTTTTTTTCAGCTGCTACGGGTTCAGTTTTTTGATCAGCCTGTTAGTGGCCACGGCCATTTGCAGCTCTAGAAGTAATTTGTCTGATACCATCTTCCTTTGCATTTCACACCATTGCTAGGGCCACTAAGGAAAGATACATAGTTCTTTAATTCACTATAATCTTTTATTGATGGAATCATCTCATAAAGATGGTAGGAGGCCTTAGAAAAGCTCCACAAGACCTAGCACTGCACATGAGTTTGAGGAGACGTGATATATGAAACCTTTATTAAAATGATGTCCAGGAGAAGGGTCATACAACTGTGTGGAGGGACCAGCACCAAAGCACATGGCCCCCAACAACATATAATACAGAATGAGTGTAAAAGCAATATTGAGTGAATAGCTAATGCTCTGCCATGTGTTTAAAATTAAGTTGAAAAATGAGGCTGGTTCCAATATATTTGACTGGATCAGTACTTTGATGCATGTTGCAATCCAGATATACCAAGTCAGACTTAACAATGTATTATGGCTTATGGTTCTTTATTTCAAAGCCATGAAGATGCCTTTGTGTACCAGGGAGGTGACTCCTCTTTTTTTAAGATGCTTATGAAGAACCAAAGAGGCAGGAAGCCTCTTTCCTTGCAAATATATTGGGCAAAGGTACAGTTACCCTAGCAACAGGCACTTCATGAACTGTTTCAATACAAATAATCTATCTGACTGTGATATATGCATCAGAAAATATCTGGAAACATGATGAATTCAGAAATGAAGGATGGGCATTCACAATATGCAGTGAATAGAGAGCTTCTTTGCATCTGCATTTCTGTGTGAGCACATGCTGGATGTCATTCATGAATCATTATTATTTGATGCCTTATTATTAGGAATAAGTGTGCAAACTGTGTATAAAAGCAAAACATAACACATACTCAATCAGATCAAATGGATCACATTTTACATGTATCCACTTCTCACATTTTCCTGGGACAATTACAACTAGTCCAAGTCCTGTACGGAGTATTTTTAATTTAAAAAATTAGCACTGGTGATTATTAACTGTAAATTATCCTGGAAAACAAACACTTAAAAACAAAGCCCCTAATTATAAAAAACTTTTCTGCTTTGCTGGATGCCAAAAGAAGGGTAGCAAACTAATTATTTGATTCATCCTGAGGCTTGAACCCTGGGTGCAGTCTGTGGATTGAAACCACCATCTGAAGAGGACAGCTGGTCAGTGCTGGTCAGAGGACAGTGAGCATTCCCAAAGCAGCAAGCTGTATGGATGCATTTCTTTTTGAGTTTCCCAACTCTGAAATGATGCTTTTCAGTCATGATCTTTTGCAGGATGGTAATTTTTATGTTTACTGAGTAATTGGAGTTTTCTGAACATCTGAGCTAATTCTGAGCTTCATTACACAGTTGAGATTACAAGAAGCGCACACACAGCCGAAGCCCTTTGTGTTGATGAGTGCCCATTAAGTCTACCTTTGCGATGTTTAGTCTTGATAGAGTAACAAAATAATAGTGACTTTTCTGAAAATTGAGATTTCTGGATGACATCCACTCGTTGAAGAGCTCTAATATGGTCGATAACTATTTAAATTAGTTTTATATCATGCCAGGGGAATGTCTTCCTCTCAAAATGAATGCCTGCCTGTGATTTAGAGGCCATGGCTTGTGTCCCTAAGCTTTGTTTGCTTGTTTTGCCTGCATTCAACAACTATTAACATCCTGGAAACGGCAGTCTACTGTTTCTGTGGGAAGAGCAACCTATATCTCAAAATAATTTTCACATTTCCTTATGCATCAGCTAAAGCAAGCTGTGGATAAACTGGCTACCACAGGGCAGAGATACTTCCAGCCTAGTTTTGCCTGAGGGGGCTCATATCCTCCAGCCCTCTTGCCATAGCAGTTATAAACTCGAAAGGGGCACACGTATCCTGCAGGGACAACAAGGAAGGCTGGACACTCCTGCACACCATGTCTCTACTGGAAGGTAGAAACTCCTGCCAAGACCAGAGGAGAACACTGGGCTTCAGGGTGGCTTCCTGCAAGGCAAAGAGCTTGCTTTTCCTCTCCCTAGTCTTGTACCTCTGGGACACACAATCTTCCAGCCACTGGAAACAACAGTGAAATAAATGAAATGAGTTACCACTTCTATCACTGCTACATTTTTGGTTTTATTTCTACAGTAAATGTTAAGCGGGTTTTTAAGATATTTTATTGTGAATGAAGGATCATCACCATCAATAGGCTGAGAATTATCAACATAGTGGCTGTATGAGACTAAAAAGACAGGAAAAAAGGAAGACAAAAGTCCCCTGACAACAGTTGATAAATAATAATTTTTCGCAGTAGCATCATGATGATACATCTTCTTTCACACGAACAAATCTCCACTGTGAAGCACACAGTGGTAGTTAGCCAGCCTGTCAATGTACAGGGATCCAGCCAAAGGACCAGCACACTTAGACACTGGGAGAACTGACTGGTACCTGGATTGCCACACCTGTTTTCAACTTCTCTCCAAAATGACTGCAAATATCCAAAGCAATTGTAGACTTTCCAAAACTTGGTATAAAACCTAAAAATGGACAAGTTGTGCTGAGAGCACACACAGCCTGTTATTTTTACAGATTTTAAAGACATTCCTTCCTGACAGGCTCTTTTTTATCTTTCTTTTTGGTCATGATCTTGTTTCTACATAGACTGATCCCAACATGCAAACTAAAAGGGAGTTTTTCCCATTGATTCCAGCAGACATTGGATCAGACCCTGACTGTGCAAAGAGACACAAGAAAGACTGCCTCTCCTGTTATTTTTAGGCATCAGAAATACTTTATTTCTAGCTGGACTGCACTTGCAACACATCATTCTCATAAATTCCCTCTCCTGTTGCCATTGCAGTAATACACAGTTAAAATTTGCTTCCTCTTCTTTTGCTCCCTGACAGCCACAAATAACATAGAACATTTTGTCAGAGATCTTCTCCAGGAGCTCAAACTCCATCCAGTTTGAGCACTGGAAAACACACCAACTAGGATAACTGATTTTCATGAAGGTAGAAAGAAGGAATTAATGTATGCTGCTTTTTGTGTGATATCAATGATTATGTGTGGGCACTCATTTAAAATGAATTGTTATCCCAAGCTTTTTGCTTTCTACACAGTGAACTCCCTCTGAGAAAGGCCAAATAATCTCCTCGACAACCCAGCATCAACGGTCAGATCATTTTATCACAGCTGAAATGATGTTAAATACTGAAATACGTATAGCTATGGCTCATGGAGGCTGTGTGGGTTTTTCTAAGAACCTCTAGCCCATTGAAACATGTATCCTCTGCAATTTGTATTGGCATGGAGGCAGCAGGTTCCAGAAGCTTTAATCTTGCTTCACAAGGCAGCTTCAGAGCCAGACCCACCAGATTCAAGGGACTCTGAGGAAACATGTTCAAGGCTGAGACAGAAGTGGATGTGAACAGAGATACAATAGTTTTAAGCACCACATCTATTATCTTTCAAAAATAAAAGTGCAGCAGTTGTCTGTCAGATTTCCCTCTCTCTGCTGATCATGCTGCAGATCAAGTACATCCCACCCTCTCCTGCGGAGTGGGGAAGCTCTTCTCACTCAAAATGAATGAGTCAGTTTGGAAAAGGTGCTTTCTCTCCCAGGAAGCATCATTCAGTTTTCTGAGCCTCCAGACAAAAGAAACTGTCATTTTTCACAGATAAAATCAGTGGGAGCTACCAAAAGGGTTCAAACCCCCAGGATTAAAGTTCTTAAAATAAAAAAGCAACAGTGTGTGGATATACAACAAGTCATGCCATGACTTTTTGAAAAGCTGTGTAGAGCTGGAAAAAGCTTATTTAGTGAGCCAGTTACAGTACATATTATTAACTTTACAGAATAAATGATCTGAAAAGGGTAATTTCAGACAGAAGTGATCAAATTGTTTCAGAGGAATTTCAATTGCTGCTAAAAAGTCCTCTGCAAAATCTATTTCATGCTGCTTATCATGCAACTATAAACAGATTAGGATAATGCTTTGTTTGGATGCATAAAGGAGGTATTAGAATACATTGAAAGTAACTCCAGAGAAGTCTCCAGAATACCATTTGCAGATTTCCTCTTGTCCTTCTGCATCAACATTTCTCACCCAGGAAATGCAGACACTTGTGATTCACTCAAAGGAAATAAGGAAAAGACCAAAATCAGGGTCAAGACAAGGTAAAGTGTCTATAGCAGACATCCTCCGCAGCTTTGCACTCCAAGATTTTAGTTCAAAAATGCAGGAGAGGAAAGAGGCAGAGTTGTCAAACTGACAAGGGTTCCCGTATGAAGGTAAAAAATCCCAAACCATAAAACACAGTTTGGGGGTGTTATAGAAATGAAGTTCTGAAAAGGAAGACAACCCCAGAGTCAAATTCAAGAGCTATTCAATTATAGGGAAGGAAAATGGAAATGTTCTGTCAGCCTCAGATCAATGAAGATAATACTGTGCAGAATGAGTCACAGCTGAAGTGATGCCCTTCTAAGATGCTTCTTTTATGGGAGAAGCACAGCCTGCCAGGAAAATCCGAAACCTGTGAAAATGTAATTGGTAGCTGTTATGACTTTTTTTGCTATTTATTAAAGGTGTTTGGAAACACTTCTGTTATGCTTCCACCAGTCAAAAAATGCTTATTTCTTCTAAACAAAAAAAATACATTACAATATACTGGAAGAGAGTGCTCAGGGGTTGTGTTAGAGAGCTGGACTCAGTCTGCTCATAGAAACTTGCATTTCCCCCTCTTTGGGTGTGCTGCAACAGTTCATACTAAAATAATAGTCTCAGGAAGGCTGACCTACCAGCTTTCTGATCACTGCCTCTTCTCAGCTCACTAATTTTAACACTGGGTCCTGCCGTTTCCCTAAAACCTGAAGATTCAGTCCCTACTCTGCTTGACTTTGAGGAGAAGCAGGTCTCACCACCCGTGGTGTACTTATGTGGTGAAATGGAAGCAAAAAGAGGAATCACTAAATTTTCAACTGCAGAAAAACTATTTTTCATGCAGTTCTATCACGTATTATCCCTTAAAGGGAAATAGCTTCCTCTTGCTCTACTGGAAGTGGTTATTTCTATATCTGAACTTACCTGTCACCAGCTATTGATGACATACATTGATCCTGATCTCACAATGATCAGGATACCTTTAATTAGAGTCAGTGCTGACAGTTCTTAGTTTGTTATTTTCCTAAAACAGATTAAAGGTCTTTCTGACTAAAAGTCCAACATTATCAGACTCAATACTTGTTCATCCATAAACCTCAGATGGATAAAATATCCCTAAGGAGAAGTGTGAATGACACAAAGTTTTCAGAGGAGAGTAGGGAATGATACCTGATTTCAAGGTACTGGAGCTAGTTCTCCATGTGATTTGTCATCTTGATGTGAGAATTGAAGCAATAACTTTTTCAGCCCTTGTGGAAAGCAGAACAGTTTTACATATAGGTTCTGCAGTCTGATTTCCTCTAAGGAGGAAACATCTTGTGGAAAATTTGAAATTTACTCAAATACTGTGAGCCAGATGTCTTTCATTGTATTTTTTAGAAAACAGAGTATTTGTTTTTAAATTGAACTGTATTTTTAAAAAAATCACATATAACAGAGATTTGAAAGAAATGGAAAGAACATTTCTGTTTGCTACAATTCCTTTAACAAATGAAATCACTCATGTTATGTGAGCAGAAGTTAGTCTTTGTGATTAAAAAGACATTTTTACCTTTGTAACTTCATATTTACCTGGAAATAATACTACAGATCAATACTACAGATCAATGTATTTCAGGCAAATGAGAACTGCTTTTTAAACTATGTTTTTTACGTAATCTTTTGTTTGATTCCTCCTTCCTTCCTATTTACAGCCTTTTCTCCAAGAGTTACAGAAGAAACAAGCATAGAACAGAATAATTTGGGTTCGAAGGGATCTTTAAAGGTCATCCAGTCCAACTTCTCTGTAGTGAACAGGAGCATCTTTAACTAGATCATGTTGCTGAGAGCCCCATCCAGCCTGACCTTGAATGTTTCCAGGGATGGGGCTTCTACCACCTCTCTGGGCAACCTATGACAGTTTCATCACCCTCCTTTGTAGAAGATTGCTTTTTTATATCTAGTCTGAATCTACACACTTTTAATTTAAAACCATTGTCCTTTTCCTATCACTGCAGGTCCTATTAAAAAAAAATCTTTCTGTCTTTCTTATAAACCCCCCTTAAAGTACTGAAAGGCTGCAATAAGCTCTCTCCAGAGCCTTCTCTTCTCTAGGCTGAACAATCCCAACTCTTTCATCTTTTTCTCATAGGCAAGGTGTTCCTTTCCTTTGATGAGTTTTGTGACCCTCTTCTGGACCTACTTCAACAGGTCCATGTCTTTTCTGTACTGGGGCCTCCAGAGCTGGACACAGTACTCCAGGTGAGGTCTCACCAGAACAGAGTAGAGGTAGAACTGCTGTCCACACTTATTTTGATGCAGTCCAGGATACGGTTGGCTTTCTGGGCTGCAAATGCACATTGTCAACTCACGTTCAGCTTTTCCTCCACAGCAAAAAGCCGTCTAGAATTTTCTACCTTCTATTTCTTGCCTTTCTTCCCTCAGCACCTCTACGTTTCTTCACTTTTTTTTTAATGCAGTTGAGCTAGTTGGGTTTGCAGAAGCTCTATCATATTGGAAAATATTTCCTCTAAATACACTTTAAAACTTGAAATAGGGGTTTGGATGTTTCATGCTGAATTAGGTTATAATATAATACAATACAAGATCATACATACTAGATCACACCATCATGAGAAGAAATACGTCCACTTGTCTGTTTTGAATTTTCCAGCTGCTAGCTTCATCTGATTCTCTTTACATCTCTTTGCAGGAAAGGCAATGAACAACTATTCTTTTTTCTCTTGCCTTCTATTTACCATTTGACAGATCTTTAGCATCCCACTTCCACTGCCATTTTTCTTTTTCAGATATATTAATCTATTTAATGGTTCCCTGCACCTTATATCCTTCTTTCAGCTGTTCTCTAACCTTGTCTTGGTTTTACCTCCTCCTTCTTGAGATCAAAGCATCAGGATTGTGCACAATCTTTAAAGTATGTGTACACTATCAATTTACATAGTAGCATAATGGCAACTAACTGCTCCTAACCACTGAAAATAAACATAAAATGATCTATAATAATTCTCAAATCTCCCTCATGAATATGAGTAGCCAGTTCAGAGCCTTTCAAGATGTGTGCAAAGTAATGCTTTTGTGCATGCATAACTTCACATTCATCAATGGAAGTCAACACTGACTTTCACTTGACTTATTTTTCAGTGCTATGGGTTCCTTATACAACTCTTCTCAGTCAGCCTTTGCTTTATTGCACAAAATAATTTAGAATTGTCAGTAAACTATGCCAACTTGTTCCCTCCCTTTTCTAAAATTATCAATACATTAATCAGCACATACCCCATAGGAATTCTGGTAGTGACTTCCCTGCTTAAACTGACCATTTATTTCTGTCATTACGTATTCATGAGAAGACATTCCCTCCTACCCCAGGGCAGCTCCCTTGCATCCTGAAGGTCACCTTGCACAAAGTATGTAATTTGGGATCCATAGCTCTGGGTACTATTTCCAACTCTGGCAGTAATTTGCTGTGTGATCTTGGGCAGCCTTTCACATACTTTTACTTTTAAATATCCCTTCATAAACAAAAATCTTTCCAAACCATTAAGGTTGTGCTTAGCTTCATGCCCATATCTTGTCCCATGTAGTCAAGGAGTACTGTTCTCATGAAGAGAAAGACAAACAAAATACATAAGAGCCTGGGAGACTAAGTCCTTGGCACAAAAACATTTCAGCCTTTGTTGTTTTTATCCATTTACTCCGAATCTGACTCCTGCCCATTGCTTTTTGTGTGTGACTTATCATCAAAGTCATGGTAAACTTTCTGTTTCCTGATGAGGTGACAGAAACTGAACAAACACATGATGTAGAGTAAGAGGCATGGGAAATGGCTGCTCATTTTCTCTACTTAAGAAACTTTATACCGACAGATTTACACAAGTAATCCTAAGATTTTTTTTGCAGTCCATGAATATGTCATTGATCAAAGGAATCGCACACATGAATGTTAAAGGAAATCAAAGACAAAGCTCATGATGAATACTTTGAGATGCATAGTTTCTGCTTCTGTGCTGTTTTGTTTCATTTCTGAGTGGTGGGCAGATTTTTCAGTTTCAAGCATGAGGGTGAATAACCGAGACTGAAGCCTGAACCACTCACTAAAATGAGAAGCAGAGGTGGAGAAAAGGTCCGAAAGAGTCGGGTTTTTTGTATATAGCATCAGAATCTCTGAGTCTCTGGAATTATTCAAGAGTTAAGAGGAGAGGTTTTCAGCTGAACCCCAAGACTCAGGGGCTATTTATTATGTTTGGGGATTTTGCCAGGAAATGGCAAAAGAAGGCTATATTAGGGATGCTTTTGTCTGCAAGCACCCATTAGTTGAAAGGACTTTGAGTGTGCTGAACATTTGCTAAATATAATATTTGCCTGAGTTCTCAGCAAGATGTTGTATCATTGTTGACATAGTAACAAAGTTGTCCAATTAGAGTAAAAGATTAACCCAAGTAACGTTTAACATACAAGTCTGTCTGAAAAAACTTGTCTTGTAAACAACAGATTTTCAGTCCAGGAGAGGATTTTGGCCAGATACAATTGGCATTACTGAACTGACAAGAATAATGCAAACCAATTTTCCAGCCAAGGTGAGGTCTACAGAGTTAAAACTGAAGTCACTTTAAAACTGTGAGCAGAGTAGCAAGACTCAAATGGTAATCCTTACAGCTCTTAAAAAGAAAACAGTATCCACATTGACTTTTAGAAAGAGTAGATAATGACCACTTTGAAATTCCAGTATTTTTGACTTGCTAACAAAATTTCAACAGCTAGAATTTGCAAACAACTTCTGATTCTATGGGTGTACTCCACAGACCTCATTAAGCAATATTTTAACCTCTTTGCAGAAATACCCACAATTCTGCCTCTCTTCTGACTTCAGATCTCATATAATAGACCTTGACAATATGTAATCAGTATTGATTTTGATCTGTTTTCCCAGATCCATTTAGAAGTGTAGCATTTCAGCTTATTAATAATTATAAGGGATGTTAGCACCAGTATATATGTATAATCAAAAAAAATAAAAAAGGAATTATATAATCTATGAAGGTAGTGACATGAATCCAACCTGTTAGAATGGGATCAATTAACTGAATACCACCAAGCCTGGATTTTCTTCCTGCTAATTTAATAATATGCATACTTAAGAAAAACAAGAAAGCGCATGGCATTTTTTTTCCTTCATATCACAAAACTACAATACTCAGTTATTTAATGATCCATGTATGAGAACAAGAAGTTCCTGTCTGTACCCACAGATGCATCATTTACTTAATTGTTAAAGGATAAATGTAAGAACAGACCTGTTTGTTTTGTTTTTTTCTCTCTCAGATGAAAGAAGACCAGATAATTTGCAATTGTTCAGGCTTGATCCAGATCTTTTAAAAAATACAAAAATGCTTATAAAAGTCTAGCAGGATACACTTGCATTGGGGCACTAGATGGCTTCTAATTAGCTGAAAACTTCTATACGTCATATTTTGAAAGTCTAGTAAAAGCAAAAATCTACCATGGAAGTAATGAGAACATTTGACATTAAATAAGTTAGAACCCATTTAATGTATTTCACCTGTTCCTTGCTCCACTGTTAATGTCACACTTTTTCAGGCATACTTTTTCTGCTTTTTTGGTTTTGTTTTGGTTTTTGTTTGTTTTGTTTTTAACCCGTGAATAAGCAAGAAAGTCAGGAAAAGAACAAAAGGACATTTGACTCATTCTCAGATCATACATCTTCTGAAGTGATTACACAAAGCACAGTGAGACACACAAAACAGACCTTTGGCAATCAAGTTTCTTACCCTTCAGCTGCTCAGTGATTCATTCTGCATAACACAGTACGTGCTACACGGCTGCAACACAGGGGTGAATTGTCCCTGAGGAGTAAATGATCAGTAAGAAATGGACTTTTTTACCACCTGTTGCCTTCCTTGATGTTCTTCCTAAGGTAAAAAATATGACCAACATTGATGTTGTGAGTTTAAATATCTGCTATTTTTGGGGTCCCGCTAGAGAAGACTTTGCATGACTAACAGAAGTACAACATTGTATTATTGTAGCTCCTCAGGACATGGTGATGGTAAAAAGAGACATTCCTTCCTGTTCAGTCAGAGGATAGAGCTTTGCCACCTCCATGGCTCATGGTGGTGGAAAAGGTCACCTTTGCACTCTACTGCTGTTTTCTCTGCTCCAGCCCCAAGTGTCTTCATAGCCTGGCCCAGCCCAGCCACCCATGTGGACACTTGCCTGGTCTATGAATAAACCGTCATACTTCAAGTAAAGTACTTTTCATTTCTGTTGTCTCTTTAGACCATGGCCAGGCAGGGATTGACCCTTATTTTATGCTTGTATAGATCAAGAACTAAGTGGTTGCTACAAGATTTAATATAATGAATAGGTAATAAAAGTATGAGAAATTCAAGCCTATTACTGCATTTTACATTTGCTAATTAAACTACCTACCTATTTTTGGAAGAGAAAAGGACCATATCTTTTTCTCTAGCTTAAAAAGTAAAAAATGTTGACTAAAACTACTCTACTCCCCTCTCTTGAAGAAGCAATTACTTCTTCTTTCTTTCCGGTCTCCAAGACCTGACATTAATTAATATAAGGAATTTGCATTGTAGCAATTGTGATAGAGACAGTCCTTTCTAGTCCAGCTCAATAAAACTGTTGTCAGCGCCCAGCTTCATTTGCAATGAAAGGTTTGTTCATGAGGTCAAGGTAGAGACCCACACCAGGATGTGCACCTTCTGCAGATGGGTACCTCCACTGTAGTTGTTCTGTTGCCAGTTTTGAATGCTTCAGTGACTTTTCTCTTTTTCTCTCCTTTAAGCTACAGCTGTGTGCAACTGATAACAAAGCTTTCTTCCACAATGATTTTACGCTGCTGGCTTGTTCAGCAAGCAAATGTAAATGCATATGAAAAAAAAAAACCAAAAAACCAAAAAACCACGTTTGTGCACTGCAGATGGAGAAAAGGCTTATTTGTTTATTTTTCTGAAAAATTATTAGTGTCTTTGAGTCTAACCTTCATTGCAGTGGCCCCTTAGGGTACAGCAAACCACACAGTACCTACTGAGCACGTCAGGCATGGTGAGCTGCAGATCAAGCAGCCTGCTATTCCCACTGTCTGCACAGAAGCTGCCTGGGTGGTTTCAGAAGATGCTTTCCCTACCATTTTTCTGCATGAAGGAGGGTACCTCTGATTCCCAACATGTGCCCCTCATCATACCTTTCCCTCTTGGGCTGGTAACAAGAATATGCTCAGGGGCCATCTTACTTTGCAGGTATCTCCTGGTGCTGGATCTACCCGCTGGAGAGGAGGCTCAGCAATGGAAGGTAGTTTCCACCTGCTGATGGTCCTCCTTCCTGGCTGCCAGGACAGACAGAAGTCCACCCACTCCTCCTTTGCACTAGATTGCTAAAGATGAAGGAGCTTGGAAGTGTGAGTTGCATTGTCTTTGTGAAGACCATATTCAGGTTTATTCCACACTTGCAGACATATTTGACAGGCTACCCTGACCAGTGGGTCTTAATCTTCAGAAAGGCAGCTTCTATCCTTTTCAGCTTCTCTTTCCTGGATGTGTAGTCATGGCCAGCACGGGTGGGCAATTCAGCCCTCTTTTCCTACAGAGCCTGGTCATTCTCTTGGAAGCAAATACTTCTCTCTCTCACCACCATAGCATGGTGAAACAGCAGTCTCTTCCATCTCCCAAATGGCCCATCAGTATCTCTGCAATGGAGACTAGGAGAGAAGATGGGACATTTCCTTTTTCCCGAGGGTAAGGACCAAAAAGAAGTGATAGATAACTCCAACCACCAGAAGGAAAGTATGTAGAAGTGGGACATAATGAACTGCAAAGTGTGGCAAATGCCCAAACGACTGCTTCATAGCACCCAAATCCTAGGTCTCTATAGCATAGGCTCAGTGGTTCTTGTGAAAGTTGAAGCACCTTGGGATCTTTTGGGACTTCCCTGTGAAGAATCTGAAAGGTTATTTCACCTATACACAGAAGGGAGAGAGACTAAGTTTTCTACTATGCTTCCATGCATTACTTATGGCATCAGGAGGAGTAACTTTCCCCTGAGCTGTGCTATTCTTTTGTCTGTAACGGGTGCTCTTCTTCCACTGCAAGGACCAAAGCATAGTAGGAGGCAAAGATGAATGTGCAAGATGTGAGGAGACAGGAATCCATATGAAGCAGGTACATTTATAAATTGCTAGTATAGGCACATATTATTCTCAGTCTCCCCAACAGTGTGAGAAAAAAAGATTTAAATACAAATTTCTTTAAATGTTAATCATTAACAGTTAATGTTTCATTAATATATTTATTTTTAATAGGGAAAACACAGAAGGAAAAAAATTTATCGAAATTATAATAATTTCCACTAATGCACTTATTTTTATGCACAGGTAAAATAGAGTTCAGAAGCATTTTGCCTTTCCTTGATTACACTGATCAGCTTCAGTTTTGTGTAAGGTCATCCTGGGTCCTCAGTTTAGTTGTCATTGCTGTTGTCATTGCTTACATGACTCAGCTCTTATCTTTTTGCAGAACCGGAGTGGAAAAGTTTGGTTACATAATTTACTTGAATTTGGAGGCAAAGACGTTCATCCACTCCAGTGGATAGTGTGGAAGGTTTCAAGTGCACTTGGAAAACAAGGAAAGCCATTACAAAACCGTAACTGTTCTGTACAGGAAAGCAAAACTATGTCATGAATTCACAATTGTTACACTAGTGGACTACACTTAAATAGATATATCTAGCCAGATATAGCTGAAAGCATTGTTTGACCTAGCTCTCATATTTTCCCTGGAATACAAAACACTGTAAAATGTCCTCACACCCTGCACACTGTGTGAAGCCCTTGGGGGGAGACAAAGGGCACAGTCACAAGGATGATGAGCAGTACAAACTGCCCAGACTCTGGGCTGTCAGACTCGGGCTCCCATCATGGCTACAGTGCAGAAGTAACCACTCACCCAAACAGCCACTGCCACCAAGCAATTTAATGAGGTTCTTATCATTCAAGCATAGAGGCCAGAAAAGGTGTACACAGGTGCATCACATCTAATTAGAGCTTCAAGTTCCAATAAAAAGCAGGACTATTTGTCCTTACATTTCAGATTATTCTTTCAATAAACTCAGCTTCAGGCCATCAACACTGATGAATATACTTTGGAGAAACTATAATAGAAAAATTGCTAATATATTGGGCAGTTTCTTATCAGGAGGAAACTATATGCTTCTTGGCCTCTAGTACAGCCACGCAGTACCTAAAAGTATAATGACAGATTACTCTTAATTTATTAAATTTGTCTGTAAAGCTACTAGGCATTAAAATTATTCTGACCTTATCAAAGTACACCTGTAGGGATTGAAGTAATGTTCTTCTCCACTAGTAAAGTTAGAGGTTAATCATGTGCCACAGAAGGAAATGCTTCCTTTCATTTCTTTAAATGTGCAGGTCATCAATTTCAACACATTTGGGGAGCACAGTGGAGGTAAGTAGGAATTAAAAAACAAATCCATCATTTGGGTCACAAGAAAAATATTTAACAACAGCTTAGATATTCAGGAAAATTCAATATTCTGTAATCTTACTGCCTTGGTTTGGAAAGTGAATGAAATAATTTCAGACAAAATGTGGCAACAGCAGGTGTTTGTGTGGGCTGGAAGCGTGCTCCCTCTGAGGGGTGACAGAGACACACATGTTGCCTAAGCATGCTGTACAGTACTTAGATATTGGATGTTGAGTTGCCCTGTAAAAAACATACACTTTCACATTTGCCTGCTAAAGCAAGTCCTGAGCAAAGCCTTTGTCCAAAGAACAGTTAGAGAGCATTGTAAAGGGTAGCTGAGAGCAGAGAGTGCAAAGAAATACAACTTTGGATCATTTGACATGACATTTGATCTAACCAAGCAGTCTGGCCAGCCTGCATGCAGCCTGCAGACAAATGAAAGCCCTTGTTAAAGAGAATGACACATTTTATTTTCAGAACTTCATCATGATCATGAAATTCCAGTCTTCCTTCCCTTATTTTGCTTTTTTGATCAGCAGATGATCAAAGCCTCTATCTCTTTTCACTGTGATCTAAGTTGGACGCTGCACGACTTGCCAAAACCCCTTTGTCTAACGCACACCCAGCTTGCTGGGGAGTTAGCTTGCAGGTTGTAGAGTTTGCTTGCTTCAAAGGAAGAAAAACCTGTTGAGACTGTAAAACTCCGAAAAATATTTCCTCTTACCAAGTGCAAGCTTTGCCTGTAGCATTGAATCATAGAATCACGATGCTAGGGGCTGGAAGGGACCTTTGGAGATCATCTAGTTCAACTCCCCTGCCAAAGAAGGTTCACAGAGGGCAGGTTGCACAGGAACATGTCCAGGAAGGTTTTGAAAGTCTCCAGAGAAGAAGACTCCATAACATCTCTGGGCAGCCTGTTCCAGTGCTCAATCACCCTCACAAAAAAAGAATTTTTTTCCTGATGTTGAGGTGGAATTTCCTGTGTGCAAGTTCATGCCCATTACCCCTCATTCTATCACTGGGCACCACTAAAAAGAGACTGGATCCATCCTCTTGACACCCATCCTTCAGATATTTATAAACATTGATAAGATCCCCTCTCAGCCTTCTATTCTCCAGGCTAAACAACCCCAGGTCTCTAATAATTACAGAACTACAATAACTCATTTATTTTACAGAGATCAGAAATAGCGACATTCTGGTTATTACAAAACAAACATAAAGAAGATATTTTGGGGGGCTACAGTACTCAGTCACAGGTGACAATGGCTCAGTAAGAAACTGTCATGTATTGTAGTCATTATGTGTTGCTTCATGTTCCCCTCCTTGCCATTTGGGACTTGAATGATCTGTAATTAAAAACTGAACTGTTTTTAAATTAAAAAGAATAGATAAAATTCTAATAAATTAGAATACCGATCTAGTTTATTTAGGATTTTTATTACAGAAATGCATGAAGCCATGATGACATCTTTCTCCATTTTGCTAGTGAAATGTGGATGAGACAGGCAGACATGCCATTTTCAAAGCTTTTCCATTTCCAAATATGAAGAGACAAGTTAAAGTGATCAAAACATTTTGCTGGAAAAAGGAAAAGCAACGGAAATTAAGCCTAGAGGGCCAATCTCTGAATGTTGTGTTAGTAGGTCTTTCAGGCATTCTGCTCCCTGGCTGTCTGCAAAGGGGCTTCCTCCAAGCCAGAATAGCCAGCAGAGAGGTCCAGCCTCCCTGCTATTGAGTTCAGGGCACTGACTGCAAGAGTCACTGAAAATATCCCAGGATTTCTACCAACTATTTCTCAGCCAGGAAAGCCAGAACACAGGTCTGCCCTGGGAGCTGGTGCACTTCCAGTTAGACTTAAATTCACTGATGCCCCACTTATATTTCACCAGAAATTTGAGGAAACAGATATTTCCATAAGCCATTTCATCTTGGAACTATCTCCCAGCCAAAACAGTACTTTCCAACAAAATTCAGTTTTGCAAATCAATTTTTGCACACAGGCCAGCTCCTGATTTGTGTGATAATCTTGTGTCCAAGAGTAAAAAGTTAACAGGAACAAAGTCATGAATAATCCCCCTAATTAATTTGACCTGTTTGCTGATGTATTTATTATTTATTATTTAATCTGACTCCTACAATATTTCTCCTTCCTGGGAGGAAAAAACAGAACAGTAAGTGCTTTTCATTTGTTCATGAAACACTTTATCTAGAAGATAAACCAGCTCTAACCTGAGGTTCCACTGTCTCCAGCATCCTGCGTATCTGGTTTGTTTGAGATGTCAACAGCTGCAGAAGTCCCTTGTTTATACGTTTTTCAGAGATGTGGGGGTAACTATCCCTTAGGTTTCAGATTTCAAGAATGGTTTTGGCACTATTTATGTATGTGATAAGATCAAAGAGACAAGAGATATCAGAGGTAAGAGTTCCATCTATTGGCCAGAAGAGGAAAATGATAATGAAGTGCTTTCTGAATCTTCAGAATATTCTATCTACTATGAAAAATTATAAACAAAGAAAAATTGCCAGGAATAAGGAATCATCTGAATGCTAATAATGGATATTTGCAAAGGCAGAAAATAAATTGTGCTTTTAGAGACAAAAGAAAAGAATAACAATCAAAGGAGAACAAACAAAGGTTTGGAAGGCCCAGAAAGGGAAGAAAAAGTAATGAAAAAGTAGCCAAAATTCACTATGGGCCAAGAAAAAAAAAAGCAGAACCTTTTAAATTTTTTAAGTGCAATTATTAGATGGCTTTGCCTACAAATCAGCAGGTCCCAGACCTAAGTTAGAGAGATTTTTATCCTTGCTTCTAAAAGAGTAGTCTTTTTGCCCTTGAAGTAGGGCAGATCTGTCCATAGCCTGTCATTTCCACACTAGGCAGCACTTACCACCAGCCACCTTGTGTTATCCTTTACTCTTCCTACATACATTAAAGTGTCCAGATTCTGCCCTGAGAGTTAAAGACCACTTGAAGGCATACCTCAGGTTCAGGCTACCTCAGGAAGAAGCAGTTGCAAGAGGGATCAACCATTTTTCAGCCTTGTAAGCTTTCAAACACATCTGTGCCTCTGTTTCTGTGCTCCCTGCCACAGCTTGCTGCTCCCTGCCCTGCTCTCCTGCTGTCTGAAACCCTTTCCACTGAGACAACTAACTGGCTTTTAAGCATCACTAGTACAAAATCTGACATCATTGCTGCAAGGACTTAGGACATCCAGATGTACTTAAAAGCAATACTTAATAGTAACAGTACATGAATTTCAAAACATTTTATTGTTATGCCTCATTTCTGTTTGTTATTCTAGAGATGAGACATATCTTTGGCTTGTAGACATGTATGTGGTTAAATATAGAACATACATGTGAGCCAGGCATCTAAGGTCCTGCTCCAGTCAGTGGACAGCATGCCATGCTTGGTGCCTAATGTCACCTGGGATCTCACTGGGTACCCAACTGCTGTCCTAAAGGATCATGGGGTTTTCTGCAGGTCCTGCACTGCCTTCCTACCTGCCCATACTGAAGTCTTCAGCAGCCCAGGGCATCTGAAATAGCGCTAAACATCAATGCTTGGGGAATGGCAGCATCCTCTAGCTCATAGGCAGACACAACCAGAGATCTGGAGTTGGGAGTGTCTGGTCCAGAGTTGAATCCATCCTAGATGATCCCTAAGAATTGAAGAGCAGCTCTGGTGCAGGGCTGAGTTGCCCCAGTCCCAGCTTAGTAGGTGTTAGAGGTGCAGAGTTCCACTCTGGATATTTTCACTCAAAATCTTGCATTGGCTCAACTCTAATCCAGAACTCCTCTGCTAGCTCCACTAACATTAAATCCAGATTGCAGTGTGTATTCACCACTAGGAGACACCACTACCTACAGTAACCTGGGATATAGTCTCCTGAAATGTAGATTTCTGTAACCACGCACTAAAAGCTGTAGCAAGTACAAGGTGAAAGAGGTGCCTGTGTCAGGAAGCCTCAGAGGGTTTCAGGAGCTCCAAATGAGGGTTGTAACTCTGCACCCCTCTGCCAGCTTGCTGCTGCCATCACCTATGAAGAGGGGCTGTGGGTCGGCAGCAGTAACAGCCAAGCCTGGCAGGAGTGGGAGCTTAACGGGGTCCTTACCATTACAGGCAATGGATGAAGGTGACCACAGTGCCCAAGTGCACCACTTCATCTTGCTGTATATCACTGGAACTTCACGTTTTAATAACAGCAGTAGTGCTGCTCAGCCCTGACAGTGCACAGAGCCTATGACTAACCCTGCTCCCCCACTGCCACACTGATTAGTAGGACCTTTCTCATCCAGTGATCTATTGGTTAAACCCAAGAACAGAGAAGAGTGAGATATTTTCTTTTTCAGTTGAGATAAAATTCTATTGATTCAGGATGGTCATTGCTAAATTCAGTCATTTTTCAACATGGTATTTTCAGGTAGGTATTTGCAAGGTCAAAAAGCAAAAGCAAGCTAAACCAGTAAGAAAGGGGGAATCTTTGCTGTCATTACTTTGATTATGCATTCAGTTGTGATTTTTTTCTTCAGAAAACTCTTTCTAGAGGAACAGTAACCTTTTAATAACTCTGATTTCTTTTTCTTGAGTTACAATTCAGGAAATTGTATTCAAAGCAGAGCCATAGTCTGTAGTTTATGAGTTCTAGCACCATTTCATCACTCTAATACTTAAGAGAGTTGCTTTCAATAGCTTGTTAAGTGACGTGACCAAAGTCTATCAATCCATATTTACCTCAGAGAAAAATGTTTGTTTTCCATGTAAATGTCTTAACTGGGAAATGCACAAAATTTTTCTGTTTGAGTAGGCTGCTGCTGGGTTTGGATTTCAGTGAGAATTTCAAGGGCTTTTTTTTCTTTTTTTATGTGTTTGCTGGACACAGCCACCAGCAACACAGGTGATGTCAGCTTCTTAATTTTGAAGCACACCACACAGTGTCTGGAAATCTGGAATTGCGCAAAGCATTTGATAATATCCCGCACAGTATCCTTGTCTCTAAAATGGAGAGACATGGATTTGACTGGTGGACCACTCAGTAGATAAAAATTATCTGGATGATTGCACTCAAAGAGGTGCGGTCAATAGCTCAATGTCTATATGGAGACCAACGATGAGTAGTGTCCCTCAGGGTCCATACTGGGACCAATATTATTTAACCTCTTTACTGGAGACATGGACAGTGAGATTGAGTGCACCCTCAGCAAGTCTGCTGACACCAAGCTGTGTGGCGTGGTTGTTACTCTAGAGGGAAGTGATGTCATTCAGAGGGATCTTGTGATTTCTGTGCATTCAGGAAACCCCAATGGATTTCTCTTCCATTAAGCTGTCAAATCAGTCCTTAACCCATGTAAACTCTTAGCATCTGCAACAGTCCGTTGCAAGACCTTCACATAAAACTCCACTTCTAGAATGTGATGAGAGTATCTCACCTTTCCTGGAACTATTGGTATTTTAGTTAAGTGGCTCAAGGGGCATCTTGAAAGCATAAAACTGTATTCTAGACTAGCTTTGGTATCCTATTAAAAAGCCACAGTAAAGCAAAAGGTGCTTAATCTTAAGAAAGTTAGGGGGTTTATTTTGCTTTATGAAATGAGATTATACTAATGGAAGCAGTTTAGCACACAATGGTTTGGACATAAACCTATTGTAGTGCTCTACAATGCATAGGTCCTGTATGTCCTGTGGAGCAGGCACTGGGAATTCCCAGTCTGGACTCAGTGACAGATGGGAACCAGATTCAGGAGCTAAATTCTGGAACTTGGTTCAGGAACACATGGTTTGGGATCACAGGCAGAATGGACAGAGTCTTCCTCAGATGCTGGCCATTGAAGAAGAGAGCTTGACCCTCATGATCCTCCAGCTTTATACTGAATATGACATATACAGGATGGAATACCTCGTTGGTCAGTTTAGTGTCACTTCTCCTGGCTGCTGCTCCCCGCAGATGTGGCCTTCTGCTTTCTGCACCTTCAATGTGGCACACAAGATTTACCAGTGACCTTGGTAGTAACTCTAAACATCAAGTGTTGTCACTGTTAGAAGCAGACACTATCTGCAAAAAACATGATGTTAGCTTCAGAAAGTGCAGTTAGTTAGCAGAGATTTACCTGGAAAGTAAAATTGCTGAACAGAATTAGTTTTGTTCTACCTCAAACCAGGACACATGCTCATGCAGGAGAACAATAATAAGGTAAAAACTGTGGACAATCCCACTGCATAAATATCATGCTGTGCTTCAACCTGGCCATCTCTCGCTGAAAGGAGAGCCTGTTTCAGGCATGGCCAAAAGGAGCAGTACTTGCAGATGCACTCCCACTAGCTGCAGAAGTAATCTGTACTGCCACAGAGCCCAGACACGTGATGTGGAAGTAAATGAAAAAACCTGGCTGTTCTTTTCTACTCATGAACACCAGAGCATGAAAAGGCAGAGACTAACACTCACCTGAGCAGTAAAGTTGGTCACAAAAAAGCAGTTGTAACATTTTCCATCTTAGAAGCTGCTGATTCACAAAACCCGAACATTTTGTTATGATGCTGAAAAAACCCCCCAAACCTTAGAATGCTTTCTTTTTGAAAAATTATAAAACAGGGCTAGCAGCTGCCTGTTAATACCATTTAGTACAGCAGTGCTCAAAACAGGAGGTCCTGCATTATGGATCTCTGACATCTTCCTAGGCAGCAAGGAACAAAATGTATTTAAAGGTAATGTAACAGAAATGTGTATGCAGAAGGATGCTTTCAAAAGATTTAAATATGTATGTAAACAGAGGGTTGAACTCTAGTTTCCCATGAAAATTGCCACAGCTGTTTTCTCCAGAAGGCTTATTAAAATTGCATTTTTCTTGGAGAAAGATTATGTTTGCTCTTATCCTGATCATATTATATCAGGTGTTGTAAATTGATACAAAATCCATTGCTGGGATCAATACTGTGATAATAATGCTAAGAGAACTGAAAAAAATGGATAAAAGCATCACTCTCCACAGAAATGTTGATTCACTGACCATCTGTCTTACTTCATTTATGTGCTTCATCACTTTAGCTTGGCATTAGACAAGTCAGCCCATAAATTAGGTAACTGAAGTCATACTATAATTCTTGGCTACCCTGATCTATTTTTTAAAGCTGTCAACATCTAAAATGTCACATGTATTTCTTTTTGGGTGGATAGTGAACATGTGCCAAATCCTGCCTACTCATCTTAAGCATGAACACAGACAAGTAGCAATTATAGCCTTGGTTTCTATTAGACATCCAAACTGAAATAAGAGCTCTTTAGAGTTTAAATATGTGTGTTAAATTTATTTCTATTTGTTTGCTTACCTACTTACATGAACAATATCTGACCAAAGACACCTGTAATATACATATTGAAATATAGGAAGGTGTTAGCAACAAATTCACTCGACATGTTAGAGTACTGTGCCTATATTCTGCACTCAGAGAGCAACAGAAGCAAGAGATCAGCATGAAAATGCTGTCATCTCAGAAGATAATGTAAACTTTTCTCTCCTGTATTTAGGTATAGCTTCCTCATGCAGACAATGACTGTCAACAGCCACTCTTACCCTAAATCAACAATATATCCTTCATCACACCATTGAAATATTTGTTTATAATCTGAGATGTCATTCTCTGCAGTATATGCTCTCAGCCCTCCAGCTGAGTGGGAAGCAAACCACTGTGTTCTCTCCATTAAAGTCATATTTCTTTTTTAAAAAAAAAAATCTAATGAAAACATCCAGTTACATACTTGCTTTTCAATCTGAGGGCAGCCTGGAAACAAAGAGGTGAGACCAATGGAATCCTAATGGCCTGTAAAAATGAACCTTTTATTGTGGTATTTTAAGGTTCTAAGGGGGTTCTCTCACTTAAACAGTGTAAGAATGGCCTAGATCACATGCCAAAATAAAATATTAAAAGCTTGCTGCTGGAGACACCAAGCCCTGAGGCTCCAGTCCAGCAAAGAACATAAGCAGATGATTAAAGAGGTCAAATTTAAGCCTTCTCATCTTTAGCAAGCTGCACAGGTCTATGCCTGGTGGGATCTAAGTATGCTCCTGTAGTTCAGTGCGTGCTTAAAGTCCTCATTTGGCAAAGCATAGGATGTCCCTCCCCAAAAGACTTATTCAACCTGTACAGAAGTCCTTGCTGTCAAACTCTCAGTGCTATTCTTAGCTCACACAAACCACATTTTAACGAACCACGTGAGCATGGGCTGTATCTTCATGTGCTGTGCACCCATACAAGTAGGCTTAAAGGTGAACTCATTACAGATAGACAGAAGATTTTGTGTGTTATCCAAGTGTGACTGTGGCAAGATCCCAGAGATCAAGAATAAGGAAAAAGCCCAAAAGAAGTTGGTAGCACACATAGTCAACAGGAATACTTACACTTGTATAAGTCAATGTAAAAGATGTTCTGGAAAGAATAGAAGTACTGTTTTAGGGCTTAATCACCCTTCTGTGAGGTGAGCATGATGTCTTTTGGGGGAAACAAATTTCCCTCTCTAGACTAGCAGAAGGTGCTACATCTCCTCTTGAGGCCCAAGGACCCTACTGCAAGCAGGTAGGAACAGCTCTGGTCATAGGCTGCGTCTTAAATCCCTCAGCATGAGATTTTCAGATGCACTAGGAAAAATGTGAATGGGCCCAGAGGCTGAACATTGCTCTTATTCTGCAGAAATGGTGCTTGAGGGAACAAAAAGTAGAGGGTATTTTTGAAAAATAGTAGAACTTGTCAATAGATGAGTAAGAAGTTGGGGGCATGTGAACTTTCAAAATCATATTGCAAGATAACAGGAAAAAAAAAATCCAAAATATAACTGAGCTTTTTTTGAGAAACACAAGAGTTATGATACAGCATCAGGAGCAAGAAGCTTGACGGCTTCCCAGTTAAAAAACATTTTAAATCTCACATTAACCTGATACATTTTCTGCATTTAACTTGTAAACAATTTTTTATTTCTTCCTTCGGTAGCCATAATAATTCATATAGGGTTATTCCCATGTAAGAGGATTCTGAATTTATGGTAGAACATTAAGTGCTTCAGTATTTATGCTACAGCTGTGTCTAGAGAACAACAGGTATACAGAAAAGATCAGAAACAAAATCCCCCAGTACTCAGAGAGAAGAGAAAATAATGTGCTACTCGAAGCCCTGGCAGTTGTTATGAAACCAGCACTTGCAGATTCTGACATCTCGTGGCAGGCCTGGGTAACTGCAAAGCTCTTAGCTTATTTTAGGTGAGGTTTTTTGTTTGATTTGCTTGCGGAGTGCTTGGAACCAACGTTGGTGTAAATAACAATATTTTTACTAGAAGTTCAAAAGTAGGAAGCCTTGACTATGCAAGAAGATTAAGCATACAGCTGAACATCAATCTGGGAAAGAAATATCTGGTAACTGCTCCCATGTTTACAGGTATTGTACAAAATATTTTGAATTGCACTGCCAAATATTGTAATCTTAACAAATTGTTAAATATTACATGGATAGTTTTAATATTTCCTAAATCTACAGCTTTTGGTCGTAAAAACTATGGTCTGCAGGTAGGAGTCTGTATGATCTTTTCTGTGTTCAGAGCATGGTATTTTAATCCTGTAGACCTCCTGACTGCAAACACCATGTTGTATTTTGGGAGTCTGCAAACAATTTCCTACCCTTGTCCACTGCATCTGTGCAGTTACCAAACTTTTGGGGCAGACCCTACCCATTGCCAGCCACACAGCAGAGTGTATTGGCCCATATGGCCCAGCATAGCTACCATACATTATGCTTATTCATATTAGATCCTGCATTTGGTTGTCTATGGATATGTTACTCTCCATGGATACCAATCTATTCTTCTGCCTACTATCACTCAGATTTAATCTGGTGCTCCACTTTAAGTTCATGCTTAAATACTGTAGAGAATTGGGACTTTATATTTCTAGCACTTGTAAATGCAAAAAGAGCATAAGTAATTATTGCTCTCAGTACAGCATAAACATATTTGTTCACAATTCTTTTAATTTCTGAGAGATTTTTAGTTCTCATTATTATTCTTTGTTTCATCAGTTTTGTCTTTATTAGGCATTCATAAAAAATACTTCATTATCATCCATAAAGCACAGTTCATTAGCATAAATGCTCTGTGAAGTCAATTGTTTCTTCATTAGCAACAGCTCCTCAGAAATTCAGGCCTTTGACAATTTTTGGAATTACTTGTATCTTTTCATTTCCTTGACTGTGTTTCTGAGAGATTTCATTTTTTCTACAGCCATTTACATCTATGAATACCCTTGTAAGCTCTGCACTTCTAATTTGTGATCTATCTTGCTTTCAACTGTATTAGCTGTTTGTACAAATGCAATGGCATAGAGGGCTTATTCATAGGCTTCATCCTGCATTTGTGAGTGCTAATCTATTAACTCTCTCTATTCCTTTAGGCAGGAATGAAAATAGTCATTCTCTAGCATGCTCCAGTGAAGAAGCTATAATTTTGAAAGCCCCATACTTTCGCAGCCCTTCACTTGGATGCTTGACAAAGCCTATATTGAGAATTAAACATGCACTGGGTGTGTCAGACACAGAGGTTGCATTTTGCAAGTATCATCAAATGACTGCAGAATGATTAAAAAAACACAACCCACCTTTTCTTTGGTTGAGTGTTGCCTTTCACTTTGTTAGATGGTGACTCACATGGCACTTTTCCTTCTAGACAACTGCCCTTCCCACCAGACTGTGGTGCTCAGATGCTTCTCCTGCTTCACGGTCAGCTGGAAGACGGTGAGGACCTCTAGTGCCGAAGAGGATCTCCAGTGTTCTCTGCCGCACCACTGAACCGCCTGGGCACCTAGCAGCTCTGACTTGCATTAGCCTTGGTCTACAACTTGCCAGCCACGTTTCTTTTTTAATATGCCATTTGTTTATGAATAAGACAAATAATTTCCTGGTTGTAAATCCCTTATCTGACACAGACTGGAAATAGGTTTTCAAGAGCTGCTGACTTCAGGAAAAGGGCCTAAGAAATATTTCTGCCTGCATTTTTTTAATCTTATCACTCTTTTGGTATTTTTAAAGACTCATTTCTGGAATGGAGAACATTTCTTATGGGACAGATGGTTCAAAAATTTTAGAATTACATAAATCAGGAAGGACAGATTTGTTGAATCTTCCCTCTATATGTATCTCACTCTTTGGAAGGAACCTAAGCACAGTTACACCTCCTCACACTCTTAGGTGAGAGATTGCTCCTCTTTTCTGGATACCACAGTGGTACTTCAGATACATGCCTGAAGCCAAGGACAGCCAAGGCTGAAAGATATTACTTATGTCCTCTGCTTATTACACATATTTAATATAAGGTAATATGCCTACATTCACAACAATGCAAAGAGTTAAGAAAGTAATACAAGCCTTTTACTTTCACCACAAACTCAGGCCAAGGTAAAAAACCCAAAGCCAGCTGGCCAGCTTTCAAGAAGAGCTCATTTGCTGAATGGAAAGAGGAGCTTTGTTGACATAGAAACTTATAATTTCAATATATCTCAATAACTAACAGATAAAAGAACAAGAAGAGAAAGATCTCAAAAAAGCTGTGGTCAACTATAGTTGTGAGAGAATTCTTAATATCCAGGTATTAGAGGTAAAAGAGTGAAAACAGAGACAAGAAGGTGTTCAAACAAATTGTTGTTCCAAGCTAGTGTTAGAGGGCTCAATGGGAACGTGAGAAATGGAACAAGAGTAATCTGAAGCTGGAGCATGTTTTTGTATCTGTGTCCTGTTGCTGCTATAAAAAGGAGCTTCACATGGACTTCATCTGTGCACATTGAAATGAAAGCTGCTGCCTTGAAAATCTCCAACCAGAGTAGAAGGCAAAGAGGGGGAAAAAAAGGTAAAATCTTTAAAGAGGGGTGGAGTGAGACAAAAGATGCAGCCACAATATGAATGCAGAGGTTGCACAATCACAGATGTATCTGATGACAAAGAAGGACACTAAATAGCTCCAATTTTGGAACAATTCTTGGGACAAGGAGGTGGTAACAACCCTTTAGTCGTCAGACAAATCCATATCAGAGATGACCTGAACCATGCAGGGGGAACGAGACTTTCTGGACATTGCTGTACATGACATGAAGAATTCTTCTTCTATGGCTTTTCTCTCTTTCTGTGACATTTCATAGCTATTAAAGACCAAGTAATCACACATGACACTTGTACACATTATGTGTGTTACTAATTCTGATAACACCTCAGCAATAAACCTTATTTCCTTGGGGAGAATCCTCCAAATACGTATGTGGCCCACGCACTGGCCCAAAAAAAGGAAGGCACAAATGGCTACAACAAGCTAACATTTTCACATCCAAAAGTGACAGGCTCAGTCCCTCTAAAGATACAATGAGGGTTGTTGTTACACTAGTATCTTTGTTTGATATTTACTGTTAAAATAATTTCTGTTCTTGAATTTATGTGTTTCACTAAAAGATCTGGGCATGCAACATCCTTCACAGATAGACAAGCACTGTTACAGGGATGAGGACAGAGATCTAACTACTTTTTCCATGTCCTACCTGAAATGATAAGGTGGAGTTCACAGCAGGCTTCACTTAGGGTAACAAATATTATCTGTAATGCAAAGACTTCTGTATTTGTCCACTCACCAAGTCCGGTGATGAAAAACTCATTATTAAAAAAAAAAAAAATCCATTTATTTGTATGTAGAAAAAGTAAACATAACAAAGACTAGCTGGAGTTACCATCTGCTGCACAGCTTTTTCACATAGATGCAGCAACTGATGGGGGTAGTATAGCTCATCTCTTGGTGTTTGATGGTTATTAGTCTACTCACTTTTCCAAAGTCATTGCAAATTTGAGGCACTTTTAAACTTGCAGTAATCTTTTTTTTTCTCTATCCATTATGTGGTAGTATACCAGTGAACAGCAAGGGAGAAGAACAAGATATATGTCTGAGATCACCCTAAGTATAATAAAATCCAAGTATTACATTACAAAATCTATTTTATTTTGTATCTTTTAATTTCTAACTGTGCTTTTTTAATATTCTCCTTCTCCTATTTTGTAGAATATGAAAGCCCAGAGGCTCCCTCACATGGAAAAAATGTAAGTCATTGTAACTGGATCGCTGATCTGTTCATCATTAGTTTTGTGGGCCTTGAGAAATTACAAGGACATGAAGCTGTGGAAAAATAAAATAACTGCCTTCCTTGCTCTCTGTGCACCTGCTGATCATCAGGAAAGAAAGGCACAATTTTATGCATATCTGCTGCTGTTCCCAAACTCACTACAGACCCCGCAGTGTGAATCCTTGGGCAAGAAAGCAGACAGCAGTTAGGATTTTAAGCATGAGGGTGTTCTAAATACAAGTCTTATATTAGGAGAAGTTAGACCTTGAAGCATAAATACATGATTCTCTCATACCACTTAAGCTAGTCAAATGCTCAGCAAATATAAGTGTGTTTTGCTGCAGAGCCAGAACATGCTGCTAAGAAGCACTGCTCTGCTTAGGGTGAAAATCAAGTACAGATTTAAAAGTATTCCTCAGTCTGTTACATTGGTAGAATTTACGTGAAGCCTAGGTACTATTCTGCCTTGTCATTCACCAGTCACCTCCTATGTACAAGTTTTCTAATTGTCCAGTTTAGAGGCCATCACCACTTCAACCCCAGGCTCTACATGCTACAAAAAGGTTGTACTCATTCAGTTGGCCATGGTTGCGTGAACTGATGGAGATGATGATGGAACTGGTTGGAGAAGAGTGTTGGTCCCCGGCTCTACACTGGGGTTATTAACCTCTTGCTGCGTGCCTTTGCCCCTCTGCCTTGGCAGCCCAGTCTGCTTGAGCATCAAAAATGATTCATTTGAGCTTTGAATATGATGAGGCATATCCCAGCTAAAACCTGAAATAATTACAGCTTCTTCAATTGTCTTTAGGGATATCTTGAGTTAATAAACCTTACTTAATCACTGGGCCTTAGAAATAGAAGGTGTTTTAAAGCAAATAAGCCAGCTATGGGCAAGCATGTACAACATTGCATGACTTCTACAAAAAATTAATGGAACTCACGCATTGTATAAGCATTAAAACATCATAGGCACAAATGTGACAGAGTCTATGTCGATTTTTGTCTCCTTTTTCACTGGTATGATTTGTTACTTGTGCCATCTGTAGTCCAACAACTGAAACAGGCATGGACAGTGTATGGATGTCAGTGTCTGCACTACAGTGCATGGCCCAGGTAATCTCTCTTTGAGGTAAATGAAGTGAAATACCACATTGGTCTTCCTCTCTCATGTTAGACAAACCCCTACTAATGAAAATGTTGAACTGCACTGTCTTTCAATCAGCATATCTTAAGCCACTGCTGATTATAGGGGTCTGAAAGGGTATTTTGGGAAATCTGGTGAAATATGCTGAAATCAAGTAAAAAACTCTTAGTCTGTTCTTCAGAACTAGTCTTTTCCTGTGCATATTTCAATACAATAAATACCTCAGAAAAACATAAAATCATAGAATGGTTTGGATTGAAAGGGACCCTGAAAGCTGATCTAGTTCAACTTCCCCTGCAATAAACAAACAGGGACACCTTTAACTAGATCAGGTTGCACAGAGCCACATCCAACCTGACCTTGAAAACTTTCAGGGATGGGGCTTCGACCACCTCCCTGGGCAATGTGTTCCAGTGTTTCACCTCCCTCATTGTAAACAATTTTTCTTATATCAAGTCTAAATCTAGCCTCTTTTTGTTCAAAACCATTACCCCTTGTCCTGGTGCAACAGGCCCTGTTAAAAAGACTGTCCCCACCTTTCTTATAGGCCCCCTTTAAGTACTGAAAGGCTGCAATAAGGTCTTCCCAGAGCCTTCTCTTCTCCAGGCTGAACAATCCCGACTCACTCAGTCTTTCTCTATAGGAGAGCTCTTCCAGCACTCCTCTGTTATGACCCTCCTCTGGACCCACTCCAACAGGTTCAAGTCACCTCACCAGAGGAAGCAGAGCAGCAGAATTGCTTCCCTTGACCACACTCCTTTTGATGCAGCCCAGGATATGATCTGGGCTGTAAGCACACATTGCCAGCTCATGTCCACCTTTTCACTCACCAGTATCCCTAAGTCCTCCTCCACACGGTTACTCTCAATCCCATCATCCCCCAGCCTGTATTGAAAACAGGGATTGCCTTGATGGAGGTGCAGGACCTTACACTTGGCGTTGTTGAACCTCATGAGGTTCACACAGGCCAATTTCTCAAGCTTGTCCAGGTTCCTCTGGATGGCATCCCATCTCTCTGGCATATCAGCTGCACCACTCAGCTTCGTGTGACCTGCAAACCTGCTGAGGGTGTACTCCATCCTGCTGTCTATGTCATTGATGAAGATATTAAACAGTACTTGTCCCAGTATGGATCCCTGAGGGACACGACTTGTCACCAATCTCCATCTGGACATTGAGCCATTGACCACTACCCATCCAGACAATTCTTTATCCACTGAGCAGTGCACCCATCAAATCCATATTTCTCCAATTTAGAGAGAAGGATGTTGTGGGGGACCAAGCTTTACAGAAGTCCAGAGAGATTATATCCATAGCTCTTCCCTTGTGCACTGATGTAGTCACTCCATGACTGAAGGCCACTAGGTTTGTCAGGCAGGACTTGCCTCTGGTGAAGCCATGCTGGCTGTCACGAATCACCTCCCTGTCCTCTATATGCCTTAGCATAGCTTCTAGGAGGATATGTTCCATTATCTTCCCAGGCACAGAGGTGATGCTGATAGGTCAGTAGTTCTTAGGATCCTCCTTTTTACACATTTAACATCTCAAAGACAAGAAACAACAGTAGTAATATAATACTAATGAAATAATGTATAAAGCTAATGATATAAACCATGAAGCTCTAGCTGGTACCTGAGATGTGCTGTCCCTGCTCCTGCAGAAGGCTGAAGCCACTCTCTGAAAATAGGCACTGCTTCTCTGGGCCAGCCCTGCCCTTATGTATAGGTCATGACGTCAGTACAGTATCAAATATCCCATTGGCTGGTTTGGCTGTTTATCCTCTCCCAGTTGCATCCTCTCCCAGATGACTGTGACCATTAACCCTATCCTAGCCAAACCCAGGACACTGCTCCACAGCATCAGTGGTGACAGTGACGTAATTGCCATCAGAGGGATTGGGTTTGATATTGGTTTTATATACTAATATTCAATATATTTCATTTTATTGTTATTGTTTTCATTAAAGCTGCTTTCATTTTCTTTTCCAGTCCGTAAGTCTCCCTCCTTTATTCCCTTTCTCTTCCCCTTTGGGAAGGGAGAGGGGTTAATAGAGAGCGTCCCTCATTCATCAAACAGATAACATGATATTCAACAGATACTTGACCTTCCTGACCCCCTCCATACACAACCAGGCAGCATCCTTATACTCCTCCCAAGGATAACTGTCCCTGCTTCCACTGCCTCTGCAGCTCCTTCTTGTCCTTTAGTTTGACCAGCAGGTCTTGACTCAGCCATGCTGGTTTCTTGCCTGCCTTGCCTGATTTTTACCCCTGGGGATTGAGAGCTCTGGCATTTTACGGAAAGCATTCTTACAGATCTGCCAGCTCTGCTCTGCTCCCTTGTCTTTGAGAACCATTTCCCAGGGAGTTTGATTGACTAACTCCTTGAACAGCTGGAAGTTTGCTTTCCTAAAATGCAGGGTCTTGGCTTTACTCCTCCCCTGAGCCATACCCCTCAGGACTGTGAACTCCACATATCCTTTATATTTTCTCTCTTATTGGAATAATTCCCTTTGGCCCTGCCAGGAAAGAGTGCTGGAAAATGTATTTAAAGTCTGATTACATCTTCTGTCCCTTTCACACTCTTTAATTAGCAAAAGTAGGATTGCAGATGCCTTAAGAGTTGGATTCTGCTTTGTCTCACTAATTTCTGAGCTATATTACTGTATCTCCTACTGACCCTCAGGACAACAAAACCTCCCTGTACTATGTTCTGCACAGCCTGATAACACAGCCCCTTTCCAAAGGATGGCAATTCTTTCTTCCTGGAAGTCTATGGGAGCTTTGTCACTCATTGCAACAAGTCATAGATCCTCTCCATAACGAGCTAAATGGACAGAGGATCCAAAAAAGTGCTACCCCACACAAGCACATTTTGAGCTTAGGCAAAAAAACATTAACATCTTTTCCTGATCCATCCAGTGCCATCCTTTCTGTCGTATGTTTTTTCACCCACATTTTTAACTATCAGCCTGGCTGTGTATTGCCAGCCCCTGATGCAAACATCCTCATTTAGAATCAGATTGAAAATAGTTTTCCTCAAAGGGGTTATCTAAGTTGTCTTTTCTCTTAAACGGCTATCTTAGGAGCCGCTGCAGAGTGGGTTTTCTTATACAGATTTGGAGTTTGATGAGTTACTCTCTGGACCAGTCAGCAGACAGACGTTTGTCCATGCCATTTGGATCATATTTCCCTCTCATTTCTTCCATTTTGCATGCAGCACTTCAGGATAATGTTTGATTTGTTTGTTTGTTTTTGCACTGGTTTATGCAGAATTCAGCAAGTCCCATTTCTGTGTTGGTGAAATATTGAGCAGGTGCAGATGTGGCTCAGCTGTGAAACGTAGTTTATACTGGACTGAGGGGGAGGAATAGAGGAAAAATGGTACTACTTGCCTTCTTTCTGAGAGGAGGAGATAAGGAGAATAAAGAACAGTAAAGTTGCGGTTGTGTCTGGGGCTGGAAGGCATGCATTTGGGCATGCTTCATCCTGAACATGCGATAGTCATGTTATGACATTTTCTAACTTTGACAAAAAATGTCAAATTTTTTCTGTTCTAAGTGATCCTGCAGAGTGGCAAACAAAGACTGTATTGAAAAATGTATTGAGAAATTTATTGAAACTCAGTTATTTTTCATTGTCACAGAGTGACTATGCAGAGACCTGAGCTCCCAAATAACTCCAAGCACTGCCTTTCCTTCCCTGTGAAAACATGAAAAGAGGAATGTGCAATGAAGGCAGGTGAGTAAAAATGTGTTTGCCAGTGGTAAGAGGCCAAATGTTCACACTGTGGCCCTTTATAGGAAGCACAGAGACAAAATTTGCATCTCGTTGTTCCCAGCAAGCTCATATCTGCAGGTTTTGCACATTTTATCACAGAACATGTATTGAAACGGGCTCGGCGCTTTGCTCATCTGCAACTGATGCCTCAGTTTATGATGTGAAGAAGCACAACGGCACTCTAGCAGATGGGCCTGAGCATGCCTATGCCAGAAAATCAGCATGTGAAATAAGTTTGAATAAGACAAGTAGATAATCTGAAGGCAAATACAAACCTCTCAGTAGGCTCAACTAGCTTTGAAAGCAAAAGCGAGTGTGTAAGATGTTCTCTGTCCTCAGGTGTTTAATGCAATTCAGGCAGTTCCAATGTTCAAGATTTTCTCTAGTACAGAAAGATTCTGTCGATAAACTCCTCAGCTAAACTTTATTTTTAACTTCAATGAGTGTTCAGTCAATTCATGGTCACACAACATCCATGTAACTTAGGAAATTAAATAAACTTTTAGCAAACACTGGATGCTGGTTGCATTTTTGACTTGGCTTTTTGTATCTGTCCCTGGTTACCAGAATAAATGAACCTTGATGCAAAAAGCTTCAGAATTTACCTTAGGAGGAAGTTTAAATACTAGGCGGGCCCTCTAAGGAATCTAAAACCACCAGAAGACTGTTGCTTAGAATGGAGTAAACAACTTACCCAGCTATAGAACATAATTTTTAGCTGTGCCAAATTTGTCTTGTTGTTTCATACAAAAAGAAGAAAGTGCCTTTTAAAAATTTTCTATGATCTTTCTCACTCCAAAAAACCCCTTACGCTAACTGTAGCATTTGCCTGAAGAAATACATATATAATTTCTACTAACTGTGCCTAGATCTTAATTTCATTAAAAAATTTTTAATGTATCAGCACATTAATTTGTTTTAGCTGAAAAATGTTTTATAGAAAAAATCATAATATAGTCTTCTTTAAAAACATACTGTTTTCATCTGCAAGAATAAAAAAGGGATGCTGGAACTACCCTCAGTTTCCTTTTGAAAAGACAGTAAAACTTGCATTTGGGCACCATACCGCCCGTCTGATGATTTCCAGGAGACATGGTAAGAATACTCTCTTGGCATCGATGACAATACATATCAATCATGTCTCATATCTGACTTTGATAAAAGAACTCCATTACCAATTAATTATATTAAGGCACCATTCCATTTTTTTGTCAGTGAATTACCTAAACTAAGTTGAAGTCATTACATTTTTCAGGGAAAATCTGTTTATGAATAGTCATAAAGAAAACTAATTGAAAATGTAATTAAATAGAGGCCAGAATCTTAAATAAATGACAGATGCTTTCTCCCTAGATTAAGCACACTTGGGCAGGCAATGCTTCTCACATAACTTTTCCAAATAGTCCCATATTACCATTTTGCCCTTGACACTGTCTACTGAAACTGCATCATTCTCTGATAAAAAGTGGTATTTCAGTCCTGCTTGGGAGTGAGAGGAGAGCCTACATCTGCTGCAGCTGGTGCTGGGCCCTGGCCATCATGAAGGTTTTCTGCAGCCCCTTACTGGTCTCAGCCAGCACCTCACAAGCAGTGGCTGCATTGACCCTGGCACTGGCTCACACAAGGCACTGGACAGTCTTAGCATGCAATGTTAAAAGCCTCCCACCCTCAGTTTTGCTCTAATTATCCTCTGCCGTGAGTTCCCCTACAAAATTGAAGTCTCTATTTCATGTACTTAAAATAATTTTAAACGGCAGAGTTCCACTGGAGGGACTGAAGAAAACAAACCTCTCCTCCAGCCCCAGGAACAACCTCGCCATGGCACGGTGTACCAGAGCGCACATTGGTGCTGGCTTGGCTCCACAGGAGAGGCAGAGTTTTAAGGAGATGATTGCTGAGTGATGGATTCAGGGGATAACGGCCAGGAAAGTCAGCCCCCATAGACACGACCTTGGGTTGTCCTGTGCAGGATCCTACCATCCCCATGGGGGCATCCCGGGGCCAGGCAGTACCATCCTCCCCGCTAGACCCTGCCAAGCCTTGCAGCTTTGGCCATGTAAGAATTGTTATTTATTATTTTCAGCCTTCCTCATTATTTGCTGCATTTGCAAATATTTTCATTGCCTGTATACATTGCCCGAACATTTAATGAAATAAAAAAGGCTATTTATAACAGGGTCAACTTTTCCAAATCAGCTTGTACTGAAGTCCATCGTTAGCTGCCTAAATCTGCTGGCCTTCCAAAGTGCTGAACCATAACAGTGTCTATTAACTCCAGCTTAATATGTGGCAGTGTTGTCCAAGATGCCAGACATCACTGTTAAATATCTGTTGATACAAACTTTCCCATAAATGATATAGTGATGCTGCCTAACCAGCTACTGGCTCCAGTTCTGGGAGCTGAGTCCACGGACACCGCATCTGCTGCTGCTGCAACAGCACCAGCAGTCATGGTCCTGCAGAGCATTTGTGCAGAGATTACATGGGTCATTGTGCAGGAGCTAAACAGTGACGTGGTCATAATGCCACTTCATTCCAGTGTAAGTGAATTTCTGAACAACGTCCCTTCTGATGTTTGCATGTGTATAATCAAGGAGGCAGAAATAATTGTAGCATATGTTCAAAATGGCACTGCCATGTAGAATGCCCTGTATGTTCAGCTGGTTTATTAATTTGTGCTCTATATAAACTTATGCTAAACAATTCTTTTCCTTTCCAGCTAATCTGACATGAATTTAATTCACTGTCTCAGACTAGCATTGAACAATATTGTGACTTCCCTCTTCAACTCAGATTCTCTCTCCTTGGCACAATGCCCTATATACAGCTGACAGGACAGCTCTGCACGTACTGCATCCCCTCCCCAGCACACACAGGACATTCCACTCCTCACTCTGCCCATTTCTGCTCCTGGCAGAGCCTGAGGCTACAAGCACACAGTAAAATCGGAGTGAAGCCCACCCCACACAACAGGGATCCCGGAGCCCAGATGAAGCCAGCTGAAATCCTCCCAAAACACCTGTGCCTGTTTCTTATTGACATTCAGCTTTGTGAGGTACCTAACAGACATGGGGAAAAGTGCTTGGAGACTGAACCTGAGCCTGCATGTACCCAGGCTCCTCAAAACTCTAGAAGAAAACCAGTCTCTGATGTTATTGTACAGAGCTCTTAGAAACAGAGCCCTATTTCTGAACCCCTATTAAAAAAAAGCTGGAAGTTTCAAAGAGGCCTATTAATGCTCAAACACATCTGTATAGAAAAAGCAGATAGACCCCACAATTTCTTCATTCTGCCAGAGAAATCTCTAATTTTCCTGTGATGTATTAGGTCTGCTTTGCAATTAAGACATTGTCCCTAAAAAGAGATGCACGTTCCCTGAGACTGATACGTATCCTCTTGTCCCAAGAAGACCTTGTTCTGCACTTTGCAGAAGCAAACATATCAGTGGAATAAGTGTTCAGGCAATGGGTGGATTTGGAGATGGTAAGGAAGATTGACTGGTGGTAGAAGTACCACTGTTTTAGCATTTCTGTTGCTGAGAGTGAATGTCAGCAGCACGTGTTCAGCTTCTCATTCTGAGCTTGTTCAGAGCACCCAGCAAGTGAAAAATAAAATCTTCCACTGTGAAAAATATACACTTGTCATTGCCGAATTAGAAGCTGGCAATAACAATGCTAGCAGATGTTTCGGGTTTCTAACTGCCATTTAATCTCTTGTGTCAACATGAAATTTTCTGGACTAAAAAAAAATCACCCATTCCAATAATGAACAGTTGTGTTGACTTATCTTCTTCAAATAACATTCTTTTTCGGATCATAGGCATAAATGTCACTGTAAAGGCTTAACAAGGATGAGGACAAGCACATAAAAATCCAGATAAGTTTGAATCATTCATCACTTAACAAATAGCAAATATGTAGATTTAGGCTGATATAACTCAATGGCTTCAGTGAAGTAACTCTGAATTTATGCTGATATAGAAGTGTTAGAGGTGATTTCTAAATTTTCTGTTGGTCATTTATTTGGGCTTTTTAAATCCTGATTTGTTTTCATTACACTAAATAAATCACAAATATAAATCCACATATCAGTAGCATCACACAAAGATTACAGAACTGTAACCTTCAACTTATTGTATCCAAACTGGTGGTGGCATTAAAATTAACATTAAAATATGCTTGCCTACTTAATTTTTCTTTTTTTTTTGTGAGGGTGGGGTAAAAAAGGAAAACAGAATGAACATCTGTGTAATGTACTAGTGCTACCATATGCTTACAGATCCAGAAGTCAAATATAGAGAAAAATAAGAAAATGTGAGGATTCTAGTAATGGTGGAAAGGACATTCTTGTCTACATCATATTGATCCTATTGGCAATCACATTGCTTCCTTCTCTCCCTGTTCCTATTATAACCTTCTTCCATCATCTCACTTCTGCCTAGCTGAGGTGTCTCCAACTAACACAATTGCAGACTTTACCCTGGGTCATCTTCTGAGCCACAAGTTAAGCTCAGGTGAGGTTTTTGAAGCCACAGATTTTGGATAACCATTGCAAAAGACCCAGTGGCTTCTCTCCTTTTCTGTAAGGGAGCATTTCTTTTCCTAGTCATAAAGATCTAAGGAAGGACACTTCTCTGTAGCATGTAAAGGTGCTCTAGACTATCTGATGCATCTTCTCCAAGTGGTGTTTTTTTCCTAGTCCTTTGCAACGCCAATGATGCACACAAGCATCTTCACATATGGCTTCTGCCTGACCTCAACACGCCATGTTGTGCTAGAGGCCTGTCCCTTGTTACGGATAATTTTTTTTTTTCCAAGTAGGGTTTATAGTCTATGAGAAGACAGTGACAACTGAGATAGGTATTGTGTGGGAAGGTTTTTTTTGCTTTAGTGTAAGAGGCCAGCATGACATTTTGCCAGATGACTTATGCTGCTTTTTCCTCTTCACCGGAAAATCACCTTTCTCCACCAAATAAGATAGTGCTTACTTATGCTCATATTAAAATTCCATGCTGCAGGATGCCCAGTTAGCACTCTAAATGCCCTTGACAAGGATTTAAAAGCACAATAAAGGAATGTTTCATCCAAACAAAACAGCAGCATCCGAACTTTTTCACAGCTTTTCAAACCTTTAGCTAGATTAATTCATCTCTTTTAGATATCCTTTGGTCTTTCACTACATCAGCCCATCAGGTATGTAAAACCCAATAATTTCTGAGCACAAGTTTTGTTTCCTCTTTATCTTATCAAGGAAATACTTTAGGATTCTTCAAGGAAAAGAGAGATCTTAGCTCTGCAAGGAGAGTATGAGAACATTCACGCACCTGGTCACAATGGTAGGGGCTGCTATTGAGGCCCCAGGCATGTCTCAGTCTCTTGCATCACTGCTTGAATGAATCTTTTGGTTTTACAGCCTCTAAATTTCCTCCAGCTATTCAGACAATGATAATCATTTTGACATGATTACAAGAACTTGTCTTTCCTTTGAGCAAAAGTGATTTCCAGTATGAATGTGATCTTTTAGCTACTTAAATCTGTTTTCTAAATTGACATTTGAATACACTTACCAAATCAAGATAGGCTCTCTGGGTGAGATTCGGTTGCCTGAATGTGGATGTCTAGTGCCATTTTAGATGCTTTAGGTGTTAAAGCTGGCTGTTCTTCTAGACAGTTGGGATTTTGCTGTCATATCTGCTATTCTGTATCTAAAACAACACTAGTAATCTGTATTTAGATATCTGAATGATTCATTCTGTCCATTCTCTTAACATCATCTTAAAAGTTATTTAAACTTCAATGTAAAGTTATTTTAGCTCTGCATCCTGGTATTACTGTTCTCTTTCTCCTGCTCTGCATATTATTATTCCATTTTATTTTCAGCATGCCTCCCTGTGATGGGTAAAAACCTCATTAGAATTCTCCAGTGGAACTGTAACTGGAGAATGGTTACAATTTCCCTTCCTTGTAGAATATATTGTACTCAACAATATCAAAACACAGGTATCCCTTCTTGAAAGAAAGAATGTATTTTTAAACATCATAAAAGTCCATTTTAAATCACTTTTTAACTGTCCAAGAGGCATGAAAGAATCACAACTTACCATCTAGCCAAATATATGATGATCTTTCCTGAAGATTTCTACAGAAAGTTATTTCCTGAACCCTCAATTATTCCTCCCAATTCTTGACATCTCATGTAACAGACAATACTGAAAGAAGCATGGACCAAAATACAGAATTCAAGGATTGTGGCTTAATTTTATATTGAAGTTTTTCTTTCCAGCTTACAAGTTCATGAATCCATTCCTGCCATTTATGAAGACTGAAGGCAATAGCAACATGTCTTCAAACAATCTTCAGATAGTCTCAAGGTCTCAAGATCAGCTTTACTTAGCAGCATTTTTCCACAATAGAAAATGAATTTATTCTCAGATGAAGAATGCACAGACATTACACAGAGTAGACTGGCAGAAGAGAGTGATGTGTCCACTTGGCTACCTCTACTTTCTAGATATTAAGCATTATTTGTAAGGTTAAATTCAATAGCTGAAGGTAACGCTCTTTTCTCCAGTAACCAGTGCTAGAATAGACCCTGGAGATAGAAGTTAAATCAAGTTGCAGTTTGGCTGCAGCCAAATAGCAAACAGCATATATTGGAATAAGCAGGCATTTGGCATTAGCTCCAGACTAGTCAAAAGTGAAGTGTCTGCATTTCTAGAAATGCATAAATCATCCATGCAATACCTGCATAAGAATGCATGCAGGCTTAAAATGAACAGCAGTATTTATGATGTAACATTATCTATAACAAGCTACATTAATAATTCATGCTTCCCAAGAATAATTTCCAACATTTTCTTACATACCCTTGCCCCAAAAAAGCTGCAAGATGCGTGCATGTTTTCAGTATATCTTGATTAAATTGCCATTTGTGCATTTTACAGAAAATTTCAGCACAAGCTCCAGCACGTGAGTTTTATGTGGTACTGTCACATCATAACACATAATAATAATTAAAAGCAGCAATTTTTAATTTGGGTTATAGGAAAAAATCAAGAGCTAAAGATGTAAACAGAAAAAATATCATTAAACAGAAATGTAACATAGTATAAGAAAATATATTTCTTACAAAATTTCTAGGCCTATATATGTATTTTTAACACCTTCCATAACTGACAGCCTCCATGGTTTAATAGTCGCATCTGCAGACAAAATTCATGTGCTTATTTTTGTTGTAATAGCAAATAATGCAAATTTGTCATTGCATGTGACTTTGTGAGAGTTTTATTAGCTGCCTCTATGCTCTGCAGAATAAGGAGGTCCCTGAGGACTGAATATGAATGATGAATAAATATAAACTGAGAGAGCAAATTAGTCAGGTAATTTCCCTCTTTCACCCATCCACCTACCCATCTTTTACAGTGAGAGGTGGACGGTAATTTGGATGAGGAATACAAATGTTACACCCGTCCTGAGGACCATACAGTCTCAACAGATGAATAACAGGCAGTGAGTAAAGAGAAGTCCTTGATAATCACATACATACACCCACTACAAAGTGAATGTGTCCACCTCTGGAGCCCCCAACACAAGAAGGACATGGATCTGCTGGACCATGTCCAGAGGAGAGCCACAAAAATGATTACAGGGCTGGAGCACTGCTCCTATGAAGACTGGCTGAGAGAGTTGGGGTTGTTCAGCCTGGAGAAGAGAAGGCACTGGGACGACTTTATAGCAACCTTCCAATACCTGAAAGGGGCCTATAAGAAGGCAGAGGAAGACCTATTCTTAAGGGTTTGTAGCAACAGAACGAGGGGTAATGGTTTTAAGCTAGAAAAGGGTAGATTTAGATTAGACATTAGGAAAAAGTTCTGTAACATGAGAGTGGTTGACCACTGGAACAGGTTGCCCAGAGAGGTGGCGGAGGCCCTGGAGACATTCAAAGTCAGGCTTGATGGGGCTCTGAGCAATCTGACATAGTTAGAGATGTCCCTGCTTATTGCAGGGGGGTTGGACTAGATGGCCTTTAGAGGTCACTTCCAACCTAATACATTCTATGATTCTATGAAGTTATGAACCAAGTTTAACACTGCTATCTCTTATGTGTATTTCTAAGACTCTGGAGGAAATGACACACACAGCCTTTCACCATCGAGCTGGTCCCTTCCTCAAAGCAATGCTTCAGATACTAGATCAAAATAGAACATGCTCAGCAAAAACATCTGTCCTGTAGTGGTGGCTTAGAGGAGAAGTGAAAACATTCCTCCTTCACTACTGTGAAGTCATATTCAGCATCCAAGGGAAGCATGGAAGAAGCAGAGAGGAGAAGAACAGGGAAAATCAATGAGATATGAGGAAGAGAAAACAAGATACGAAAGAGAGAAACCGAAATCTCCTCACTCCAGAACATGCATAGGGTTTTTGGAACCTTACTGACAAAGGAGCAGATCCCACTGAAAAACAATGACAACTGCTCATTTAGGGTGGGATTTACCTAAACACACCTGTCTACAGTAAGAATGCCAGTGTGTGACAGAGCCAATGTGAGCTACAATCACAGTCAACAGAGTTCAGTGCGTGATTCACCTCATCCTAAGTAAATGCCTACGTTTGGTCAGATGAATCTAATCTTAAACTCTCTTGATTGTGTTGAGTTGATTTTCCGAGCTACAGCAGTAGCCAAGACAGACGGTTCAGATGTAGATTTCTGTATTGTATAGCTCCACGTTTAGTCAGATGAATGCCAAACCTGACTCCACTGTATTCACTTCAATAATTGCAATGAAACAAATTATTTCTGATCATGAGTGTTAGAGCAAGTCAGGGAAAAATCCAGACTTAGAAATATATGATCAGAAATTTGGAGTAGAAAAAAGAAGACAGTCTTAACTGCACTATCCTGCACAGAATGAACATACCCAAGGAGAGCAAACATCTGGAGGCCAGAGGAATATCTTGCACTAATCCATAGACTGTTTCATGGTTTTTAATGTACTAGATAGACACAATGCCATTTTCAAACTTGAATAATGTTAGGAATAAAACTAGATTTTCTCTTGAACACTCATTGTCTTGATGCTTGAAGTACATTCCCTAAACTTAGACTTTGCCATAGATGTACTTATTAAGTTAACTAACAGTGTTAGAGCAAAGAAGTAACTTCATAATAACCTAAATATCAGAGCCATAATGTTTTCTCCTTCTGTCCCAGCTTCTGGCCAATTTAGGGAATGATTCACTCTAAGTCTATATGTTGCCTCATGCAGCAACTTTAGCATCCTTTACTCACATAGAATCAGTTAGCTTCTGTTCCCTATGGGAGACATATGTTCCCTCTGCCTTTCATTTCACACTTGCAGAGTTATGGTTTGGTTGTTTTTCCTCCAGCATAAAAAGTGTGTAATTTCTGTTTAACTGTGCATTGGCTTTCTATTCCAAGATCTCAACATCTATTAAAACATTAATTAAAGTGTTACAGAATCGAGGTAAGGAAAGAAAAGGACAAGATAAATTTGTAGCAATGGACAAAACCACTGGACTTTATTCCAGGATGTAAAAACACCCTCTCAGATTGAAACTCATAAGATTCAGCAGACAAGAAAGGTATGTGGATATATCTGTTCTGAGTTAAATTGCATAAAATCTTTCATGGTCACAAGTATCCTTTGATTTCTCCTGTCATGGAAAAACAGGTATGTAAATGCTCCCAGTTTAAAAATATAACAAGAAAACCCAATGAAGGAGAAGATTAGTTAAAAAGTGACATTAACTCTCAAAGGCTGCAAAGCAATGCAATTCAAACAGTCCTCACACAATTTCTATTTCAAGACAGATAGGCATAAAACTCATTCTCCAGTCTAATAATATGTTTTATTACCTTGTGATGCTCAGGTAGCAAAAGGGTTGATCACATTGTTAAAAGGACAGATAGGTAAACTCCTGTATTATGTGCATCAATATAGGGGGATACTCATCTCCTTATTTCCTCCTCTAAAGTTATGCTTATAATTTAATTAGGTGGAAAGAATCCATCATTCAGGATACATACAAATTTTTCATTGTCTGCTGTTATTATCCTTTCTTGCTATCTCTGCTTCAAGAAAACAGAATTATTCTAAATTAGTAAAATTAATCAATAAAACTAACCATAAATATTTAAAATATTTGTTTCTCAGTCAGAGTTTATTTTTATAAATCCATGGGAGATGTTCTTTATTAATCCTTGGAAGCATAACCATGGGTACTTTTTGCCCTGCAGGATTATGCCTTGGAACATGAAGAAATTGTTGGTCTTTCCGTTCACTTTTTATTTTCCATGTTCATTAAAAACTTGTCCAGATGGCACTGTACAAATGTCTTCCACGCAGATTTCTGGCTTTGAAATGCAGCTACCCACCTCAAAATACAGCATTTCTGTCTGTTTGGGAAAATAGCTCTCCATGGTTCATTTTATGTATAGTATTGTGTGGGGGAGAGAGTGTGTCACTTGGAGTAAAAGGAGGTGAGATTCATCTCCAAACCTCCTACTTCTCATGAAAATCTCCATATAACCATTTGTGTGTGCATATGTTTTGTACATCTGTATATGTGTGTATGTATGAACCCATAGATGCCTCAGATGTAAGAATAACTGAAAAGTTCGTATTATCTTAATAAAATGGCTACATATAATCCTCAGCCAGTTGTTTAATGAGAGCAGAAACCAGTAGCATCAATGTATTTCACATCTCTTGTAGGCAAATGATTGGGTGGAGTTTAAATCTCCACTCAAGAAGTGCCAGAAAAATCACATGCCCTCACTAGGTCTGATTTCCCCACTCAGGAGGACCCTGAGAAAGTCTACAAGCACATAAATCTTTATTCAGGGAAAGATAAAATGGTGATACATTTAGCACACAGTAAGAGTAACCCCCCGCCCCTTTCTACACCCACCTCAAGATATCCCTTATCCAGGAGAAGATACCTATCTGCAGGGATCCCTTGGTGCCCACAAGCTGCCTACTCAGCCTTGCCAGGGGCTGCCCTTTCTCTCCCAACTCCGAGACTCCCCTATGGGCACTTGGATCACTGCAGTCTTCTCCTGAGCTAGGCAGGTGTTCTGCCATCCTCCACACTAGCACTTCTGTTTTGATTACTATGGCATTTCTCACCAAAAAGCCTGCTACATGTCATTGTCTGTTACGCTGAAATCCCCAAGACAATGGAAAGAGCATCCTAGGCTGTGTAACAGAGACCTGCTTGCCCCAAAATGAGGTCTTTACCACAAGTTAAAATCACCTTCTCTTTTTCAAGAGCCAACCTTCCTGCTAAACTCAGTCTGTCTGTGCTGGCTACTCAGACATTACCAGAGAAGCTGCTGGTAATTAGTCAGTGTAAACTAAGGCCTCTATGGTCCTGCTTTCTGCTTTTCACCAACAGCAGGATAGAGACCTCTTTGCTTTCTTGAATGGATGGATAGACATGTGTATGTAGTTATTACAAACAAATATTGATTTCCTATAAATAATGTATTATGAGCTCTTCAAGTGATCAAATAAGCGAGCTTTTTTTCACACTGCGCCTGCAGTCCTGGCTGCGTGTCGCAGATTTTACTATCATTGCAGTTCTGTTGCATGCATAACATAGTAACCAGACAAAAATTACTCTGATGTGTCAAGTGCAGAAAACTGTAAAACATTTTCTTTAGCAGCATGTGACTCTCTAAGTCTTATGTTTGTGAAAGAGCCAACACAGTGTGCTATCCCTATTTGAATATACAGCTTCAAAACAGACCGCAATGAGAAGCTATAGAAGAGTTGGTTTAACACAGAGGGTGACGTCGTATTTCCTCCTATGCCTCCTAATTAAAGAGAAACAAAACCATCAAGCCAGGTTTTATTTTCCTCTATTGATTCCAGAGATCTCCATTAAGCTCAGCCTTAAGAAGAAGTGTTACTCCCTCTTCTAAGGCTATCAAAGGACAGCAAATAGAAAGTCCTTAGGAATATGAACAGTGGCTATGTGACAAGAAGAATGTTAACAGCCTTAATCATACCTGATGAATTAAATGTTTACTGCTCTGTGGGTGTTTGGTCTGCAATGGCTGCCACTGATATCAATAGAGGTCTTGTTTAAAAACCTCAAGTCGCATTCTCAAAATTCAAGGGACAGGCTGGACGTTAGAAAAGGTTTGACTGTTGAAAAAGATGAAATGTTTTTCCTTCTAGACTTGCTCTGATCCCATCCCCTTGGAAAGCAAACAGGATCAAATCACTGGACGTCAGAGGGGCAAATGCTTAGATAAATGACCTAGCACATTCACGTGGCCCCGCAAAGATTTGGTCCTCGTAGTTTATTTTCTAGTACTTTGTTCAAACTGTTTTTCAATATTTGAGCAAGAAATCTTGCCCTTTGGAAGAGTCTAACAGATCTGTTAGGGCCTGTATCACTGTGATTAGTCTCCACATTTCCCCTTTTGTTCATCTACCCCAGGTTTTAGGCTGTTTTATCCCACTATTTTTTTTCCCTGCCTTGCAGAAAACATTCCATAAGGAAATTTACTATTACTAGGAGATGGGGAATGACAGTATTAAACAGATCTGTTTAACATTGATTACAAAAACACAATAGTGATTGTAATGGGGCCAGGACTAGACACACAGGCAAGGTTTTGCTCCACAGATATATCCAGCTGATCCCCAGTTTAAGAAACTGGAGGAAAGAGCAAGAGAATGGGGAGAAAGCTCTACCTTGTTCCCTCTTGATTCTGGTCTTTCTAGCTGCAAATTTAGATACAAATGCCACCATCATCAGTCTGCACGGACCCTAGCACTTCTTTGAAACCCCACTGAGATATCTTCTTGGTATATCTTACTCTGATGCTATGACTTATGAGTTTAATATAGCTCCACAGCTCTCTTCCCACATGCCAGTTGGGTATGAAGATTTTAGTTCCCTCATAAGTCACTGCTTGCCCATTTCATTTGGCTAAAAGGGGTGGAATGAGGAACAAGGCTCAAGCCCCCATTGTTTTGTCTTAATTTTGGTATCTTGATTTTGGTGCTAATGTGCTGTCTGGCTTGTAACAAATTTCACAAGCTCCCCATGTTTCAGCTTTTTCACCTTTCAAATGGGAATAATGATTTCAGCTTTTTAATGCACTTTGAAATTTGTGACCATAAAGCACTACCATGAGAAGAAGGTTTTATATATCTATATAGTCTTTTTAATACAAGCTCATTCAATAAATCATCAGTATTACCTCTCTAATGTGAATACATCTTCACTGTTGTTGTTGAAGATACTCTCCAACACTTTGCTGATAATATAGAATGTGTCTACTATTCCTGGTCGTTTCTATAAAACCTCATTCTGTCACCAGCTATATATATTTTACTGAAAGCTGTGTGTCCTTATCTTGTCAGAAACTGCAGCCTTCACTTTCTTCTTTCACCCATAGTTTTATGTGTACTTGAATGAGTAATTTTTGTTTCCAGATCCAGCATAAAGAAAAATCACTAGTTTATGGGTCAAGCAATTGTTTCCTCATGTTACATTGCACTCCCCTTTTTTCTGCACTATCCTCTGTCCTTTAAATCCCTTGTTCAAAACCTCCTTGGTGATTTCTTTATTTCTCCACTAAGCACCCTGGGATTTTCAGGTTGGCTTCCCTGCAGGGTAGTCTATCATCTCACTTTTCCTCTGCATTCCTCCAGTCCATATAATCAGATTTTGCAGTGTGTGCTGGACATCTGGAGCACTGCAACTCCCAGATCTAGTGTGTGATTACTGGAGATGAACCACTGTCTTCCCATGCAAGTGTGCAGGAAGGTGATGAGAGTAACCATCCAGGAAAGTGCCTGGGAAAGGCAATGACAGGAATCACTCGTGCATGATGCCTGGCACTCAGCACCTACAGAGCATTCAGGGCTGCAGCCTCCCATCTGTGGCATGACTCAGGGAGAAATGTGTCCTTAATGTCCCAGGTATGGCTGTGATGGGAAACAAATGGAGGCTTTGGTTCTCACAAGTGAGTGACAGCACAGTGCAAGTTATTTCCCCATCAGGGGGCAGACACCTGTGGGGACATGTGGCAACCCTGGGCCTACAGCAGGGAGGAGTAGTTTGGGCTCTGCCAAGGTTCCTTCTGAGCACGCCACACAGCTCAGTGCACAGTTTTATGGAGGCATGTGGGGAGGCAGGAGGCATCTCCACTGCCCTAGTTTCCAACAGTTTAGGCGCTTACAGTGGTGTCCGTGTGCCTGACCAGTGGTGTCCAGGCAGCCAGTCTCCTTCAGACACAGCAGGGCCAGCTCGGTTATGTCCCACTGTGCAACCTGAGCCCAGACTGCTGAGAAAGAGCTGTGAGAAAATCAGTGGGACACTAGAAAAACAAAGGTACAGTCAAAGGTAGAGGTGTTGAGATGGGGGTAGTAGGTTGCTCAAGGGTTCAGGAGGGAAAATGGCCAAGTATAAACTCCTGAAAGAGAAAAGCAGGGAAGCCCGTCAGGATGAATGGCAAAGCCTGGGGTAGTAGGGTCAGTCAAGTTGCCACCTCGAGTCACTGATATGGGCAGAGCAGGTGGGAAACATCTCCAAAGGCCAGACCTGGACCTTCCCCTCTCAGTGCTCCTGAAGCCAACAAAGGCTCCACAGGTGCTGCACTGGGAGCAGACGTCAGCCTGACAGCTTGTTAAATCCTCCCTGCCCTTCATGTCTGTTAGCCTATAAGTAATTGATTTACAACTCTAAACTGCATTTCTTCCACTTGCAGAGTCTCTTTGCACATAGCTAAAAATGTCCAAAGAAGCTGATCCCCAAAACTGGGCTACAACAACCATATTTTTCAAGTGATCAACAGCCCACTCTTCCACCCCTGCTCCTCTAGGTGATCTTTTGCTCTAGAACTGGAGTGACTTCTTTTGTTCTTGGTCAGGAACACTAGGTCCTCAAACTATGATTTCATATGCTCAGACACGGGAAGCAGAAGACTTTAGCAAGGATTTAATCTCCATTTAATAATTCTGGTACATCATATCACACATCCATGGTTCTTCATCTCTCTGTAAATTTATTTACTTATTGTGTCTTTTATCAATGCACAATGGATATGCATTAGTGAAGCGGCCAAAGTAGAATTAAATTACTTTCCTACCTACTTTTGCTTTATAGCTCAATAGATCTGTGACAGTAATGTGTTTTAAACACACAGAAATGCTGGATACTTCTTTTCATAGTGAGTTGCCCAAATATTTGCTTACTATCCTCAGAATACTTATATCCTCTAAACAAAAAAATTCTAAGATGTTTTTATTTTGCAGTTTATATAAAAGCTTAGCTTTGCCTCTTCATTCATTTCTATTGCCTTTGTATTTTTCACAGACCAGTACACAGGTCTGTAAATTTCTTTAATAGGTTTTAAATTTTCTTGCATCCCCTTGTTATTGGCTCCCTAGCCAATTTACTTTACTCAGTAATACGATCAATTCAAGTGGAAACGGGGAGTTTACGCAATAGTCTCCCTTCTGAATATATTCAGACTTCTCTGAATATATTATGCTGGAGCACAACTTTATCTTAGAAGCTATGCAGTCTTGCAACACTTGCACAGGGACTGCTGGAAACTCAAGGTCCTGTGACTGTGCAGGGTAAGAAACTGAAGATTCTGTAAACACAACATCACTGAAGGACTCTCTGTACACGTTATTAAGCTGAAAAGAAAAAAAAAAAGAATAAAAATGTTTGGAAGAATGCTTCACTGGGGATTCCATCAAGCACTGGAAAATTTCCTGGACTGCTAAGAGCAAGCATAATATTTCTAAACTCATCCTTCATCAGCCCATTCAGAAAATTCATTCCAGTTTTGCATGGTTTCTCTGATGCCTTCAGGGCTGGTCAGGCCCTCAGCAAGGCTACAAATACACGCACAGCTATAGGGGGTAAATCCTCACAAGCCTCCTTCCAGTCTTGTACTGAGCATAGCTTACTGAGAACAGAAAGGCCATATACATCTGGTTCAGATACTCATTTATAGTTGGGTCAAGTGGAAGAGAGCTTCCACGCAGGTCTAGAGTGTGGTTTAAATTTAATCCCATATATCCTGGCTGAGACACCTGTATCAATCTACTGTCACATCCCATATTAACACTGTTTCTACCACAGCCCTGCTCAGTCTCTGAAAGGACTGTATGATGTGGTAGGCTGCAGAAGAGAGAACAAGGCTCATCAACCCTGACAGTCTACTCCAATCTTTTATTCCTGTCCCATTGTGTGTCCGTCACTCTATTTTTTAGCTCTATGTAGCTTTTTTTTTTCTGTGACAAATACTCTTACTTCCTGCCCTTGCTTGATTAATCGCTTCACCAGCTGTATTTGTGTTCGCAGAGTATGTGTTGCTATGCATTCATTTCACCACCTCCACACCTCAGAGCATCGGCAACAATCACATTCTTTAAACAAAAAATGCTGTTAACTCTTTGCATCCAAAGTGAGAAAAAGAAACATCAGTATTATGAATTGTGATTAGACAATGATTTCGCTAAGAGTCTGTGCACTGTAGGAGGCAAAGGCAGGACAGCATCATGTATGAAGACATAAAAGAATAGACAGGACTTGGCTTGACAGAGTCGTTGTTCCCTCTGCTCCTTACTTTGTGGGATTGTAATATTAGCAACAAATTAATATACTTGTCCAACACAGTCTCACACACAACGGGGAGCCGAGTGGGTGGCAGAGCAGCAAGATGTTTGTATGTGGTTAAATAACAAGTAACTAACGTTCTAGCAAGTGCTCAAGAACATGTGCTGTAGCTCCTGGGTTTTGAAAAATCAATGACGTGGACATTTGCTGTGCACTGACAACAATTTCCTGTCTTTGTAACAGCTATTGGAAAGAAAGTGCCCACCCAAGGCCTTGGCAGGTTGTGCTGGGGCCCAGGAGAGGTGCCTGCTTTCTTCCAGGCTGCACTGCCGCGGCTCAGCACCACATTCTGTCCTGACAGTCACTTAATTAAGATTTGTCTGTCAGATGTGGCAGGTGCAGCTTATGGTGTCAGCAGCCAACATCTGTACGTTCCCATCCTGCTGCTTACCAAATGGGAATGTGCAATCGCCTTCAAGAGAGTTTGTTTCTGTCTTTGCTCTGCTTTAAAGTATTTCAGCAATTTACTGATAGGCCTTTTTTGTTTCTTTGATTGGGTTTTATTTGCTCCTTTATATTTATTTCAAAGAGGGCATTGTTATGAAATGCTCCAAGGACAGTCTGTGTGGTTTTCCCCACTCCATAATTTTCTCCTTACAATTTTTCTGCAGAGTGAATAACACACTATTCAATGCATTGAAACGGCTCTCTGCTAACGGAAACACTGCCTGGAGCTGCTTTGAAACTGTGCCCCAAACCAGCCCATAGCACTGAGCAATCTGTGAGACGGGCGTTGGCGTTGCCATGTGCGAGCAAGTAATTTTGACACTCATAGGAGTTATTGCCACAAAGATTTGAATCTTCCGTGCTGGGTCTTTTGGGTTTCGGCAGGATTTGCCTTCAAAACGTTGACTTGTTTGCCTAATGCAGTGTTTCAGAACTGGCAAAGAGTCCTTACACAGAATCATCTTGTCCCCTGATGTCAGGACAAGTCCTTCAGAAAGTCTGTCCTTCTCCCTTCTGCCTCATTTGGTTCCTTCCCAGCTTTCTCCCCCTCTCGTGCCCGGCTTTCCTGCCTAGTAGCCATGCAGGCAGGTGCTGCTTACTTCAACTTCCCATGGACATCCCCATTTCAGCTCTATGCCAAAGGTTGCTCCCTCCACGCTCTTTGCCTCCCCAGGTCCTGGTCTTTCCCCAACCCCACAGTATCCATTTACCATAAATCTTCAGGTCCTCTTCCTTCACAACTAACTTTCACATTCTAGTTTATCATTTCAGAGAAAGCATTGGCAAGAAAAGTCAGTAAAGATTCCTACCAACTGGACGTTCATTTTATTACATATTTTTGGCAGCAGTCTTTTTTTAACAGTCATTTATGCCTGCCAGAGAAAGTGGGTGGAGAGTCTGTCAAGGTGGAGTGAGCTCCTGAGATTATCCGGCAAGTCCTGCGGCAGCCAGTACGTTTCTGGAAGTCTCAGCTGTGGGAGCGCTGCGATCAGCTGCGGATTTGATCATGTCTTTCCAGGGAGCGCGGCGTGAGCTCCGGTGACTGGAAAAGCGCCGGGGCGATGACCGAGCTGGCCACACGCACCGGAGCCGCCTCGGGAGGCTCACGCTACGGACGCTCCTCTCCAAACCCGTGTCCGGAACGCGGGGCTCGGAGGGGACGGGCGGGTACGAGCTGTCCCCCGGCTGGCCGCGCCCGCCCGGCCCGGCCCCGCCGGAGGCGGTGGCGGGGGCAGTTCCCGGCGCCTGCGGACTACAACTCCCGGCGTGCCGCAGCGCCCGCCCGCCCGACGGCCCTGCCCGCCCGCCGCGCCTCGCCTCGCCTCGCC
>JAVSBS010006301.1:16451-32461 GCA_033124195.1 Coracias cyanogaster | reverse complement strand
CTGGGGGGGCGAGGTTTGTACGTGCAACAACACTGCGGGATTTTTCTGATTATATTTTTAATTTTAATTTTTTTTTTGGGGGGGTGTTTATTTATTTATTTAGTGGTTGCAGGGGATTCACGGCAGAATTGCGCTGAACGTCGGTGCGTGAGGCTGATGCTGGGGGGGCGAGGTTTGTACGTGCAACAACACTGCGGGATTTTTCTGATTATATTTTTAATTTTAATTTTTTTTTTTTTTTTTTTCCCCGAGGGAATCGGCCCCGATGCAGGGCTGGAAAATCTGGCCAGACACCACTGCTCACATCCCCCATCCTGACTGTTCCTGCTCTGGGAGATGCCAGAAAAATCCCCGGGATGGGGATAAAAGCCTCTTCTGCAGCCAGGCTTCTTCGGGATGCTCTGACCGGTGCTCTCTGGCCTGACTCCGGAGCTTTTCCTACCCGGGTTTCCTCAGCAGCGGAGCTGTGGATGGATTTTGCAAGGATTTCTTGCAGCCTTCTGCATAATGCTTCTTGCTGGGGATTTTTGGAGCCCCAAGACCCTTCTCCCTGCAGGCAGGCAAGGGGCTGCATCCCTGCTCTGCTGAGGATGCCAAGTGGATGCTTATGGAGCATCCCCCGGGATGGGGGTGGTGCAGCACACACGTATTCAACAGGTCTGGAGGAGACCTGTTGAAAGGGAGCAACCAGATCTGGGCTTTGTCCTTTCCACCACGAAATTCACCCCAAAAGCTGATGGTTCTGCCCCCACACCGGGGCTGTCAAACTTGCCCTCCCCGCAAAGGCTCAGATGCAGCCACTGTCCCCATTTGCTTTCCTCGGGTCTTTTCTGAGCCGAGGTTTGAAGTTTCCAGGTGAATTTGTGAACATCCCAGGGCAGTGCTGCAGGGAGGGGTGGTCTCAGGACACAGCAGAGCGGTGGCATCGATTTCCCACACGTGGCCCCAGCTTGCTTCTGTCCCGCTGCAACCTCCAGCAGCCTTTGCGCTAGTTCTTGCTGGGGTTTCCTCGCTGAATCTCCCCATTCCCTTTTTCTTCCACTGTCCCCATACTCTCACCGACACCTTAGCACTCCACAGGGGTTTTGTGCGAGAGGACAAGAGCAATGAAGATGAAGAAGAGGTGTGATTTCTTACTGGTTTACATTTGTGGAGAAGATACTGAAGAAAAGAGCAAATACTGCAGACGGCGCATGTCTTCACCACGATCCACGTTCTTGCCATTCACAGTCCATCTCTGAAAGGTCATGGAGTTGGGTTTGGCTCCTCTTGTTTCAGCAGGATTCCTGTAAAACATACACGTGAAGCATTTCAAGCTTTGGGTTGGGTGGGATTTCAAAATGGCAAGGGAACACTGTCAGAACTTCAAAACAAGTCAAAACCCCACCAGATGCCAGGAAAGCGTTGAAGTCCTGTTTCTCCAGATGATCGTGGAAGGGGCTGACATTTTCAGCACGGTGACATTTCAGATTTTCAACACACTTGTGAAAGGAAGATGCTCTGCAAACACAATGTCTGTGTTCTCGCTCCTTTTAACCTGCTCTAAATTAGGTTGCCTTGAGATTCCTCTCACGGTAGCATATTTTGATCCAAAGCTGGTGGTAACACTGCCATCATCCAGCTTAGGGACGCAGCAGCTCTCACAGCATTTCAGATGCTCCTCCATCTCCTTTCCATTAACACCAGATGCCTTTGTGCTTTATTTCCATTCAGCGTAAGTGCTCTTTGCAGGAGCTTTTGTTCCACTGACCTCTCTGGAGCTTCTTCTTCCCTCTTGGCCTTGGCTTTCTCTGCCCTGCGCTTTTGCTTTTGTTTAGAGACTATTTCTGAAGTGCATTTGGCCCTGTACATAGAGATGTAGAAGAAAGCATCATCTTTCCAAAGAGTTTGAGATCTAAATTAGCTCTGCGGATGGTGTCCAAAGAGGTGGATTAAAAAAAATAATAAAAATAATCCAGGCTGAGGAAGAAAATCCCTTTGGATATTTTCTAAGTGGCTGCTAAAATAAGACTTTCAGGAATGAATGAAAAGGTACAGATTTATATCAGGTCTGATCTGCAGATGACAGTAACGGCTCCTGTTGGAAGCAAAGACTTTGGATCTTGCTCATAGATGAGAATACAAATTGGTTTAGTGGACACGAACTGCAGTAACAGCTGAAAGATTATGTTTTAATATAATATTTTAGAGCATCACTGGGAAAAAGAAGGTGCTTTGAGAAATACTGAATCACCCCGGCATAGCATCCCAACATATAAAATGGATTTGATCCCTGGTGAAAAACCCACGCTGAGGTTAGCTCCAGTTTCAGTCACAGTGACAACCGTGTTCTCAGGGATCTATCTTCACCTGATAAAAGCAACTCGGCTCCGTTACTTTCAGTGCCCTCCATCCTGTTTAACGCCACATCTGTTGGCAGCTTCCTGACACCAAAACTTGTACTTCAGGTTGGGACTAGAAGTTTCACACCTGAGATTTTAAAAGTGTTGTTGTTTTTAACAAAAATACTTTCATGCAAATAGAATGGATTAAAAAAAAAAAAGAGATTTACCTGAGCACCAAGCACCCAAATTGTGACGATCATCCATCTGCCTTTGCCTCTGATGGTCACCCCCAAAGGAGGTAACTGTTCACACCTCAAGTTTTCCACAGCTAAACAAGAGAAACGTGCAATCCAGCAGAATTCAGCCAGTCCCATTACTTTAGAGCAGATATCAACAGTTCCTGATCTCTGGACTAGATTATCAATACTCAAAACCTCTCCCATTTTCCAGGCTGTTGTCTTCAGCAGGTGCAGGTTTTTGGAGGAGTGGTGAGGATGTAAAAAGTTCCCCTACACAAAGAGACACAAGCTTTTATATGCACACAAGGGTTGTGGCATTCACACTCCCAATTTGTTTCTTTTCTCCTGGCTCAGGGAGACCAGTGCCCTGGAGGACATTATAGGATTTGTAGGTGGATGTGCATTTGAGTATCCATTTCTGGCCACAGGTGCCTGAAGGACTGAGACTATCCCACAGGCTTACCATGGAGCTGAGGTGGGGTCTGTAGCTGCACACCGTGTCTAGACGTGTTCATAAACATGAGTAAATGGCAGCCTCCCTGCAAAAGGTGAGGTCCACGCCAACTTTCAATAGGTAGAATGGCAAAACGCAGGCTGTGGAGTTCCATCTGTGATAAAGACCATCAGACCGGGCAGAAGTTACTTGGCAGCAACCAGGTTTATACCCAGAGGAGCTCCACTTTGGGGGGAGAGTTGCCTACTTTGGGATGCTGCCATCAAGCCAAGCTGCTGTGCAAGAAGGGGCGAGGTTGTGCAGACGACACCGGTGAATTTTCTGGGGATGGTTAGAGGTATCCACCCTGAGTGAGTTGGAGAAGGGAGATGGCCTAACAGGAGCTTGCTGTCAAAGAGGAGACTGATGGAACATCATCTGGGGCCGTCTCCATTGACAAGAGCATCTTCTATTATTTGTTCCTCTGCCATAAACAGAGTCCCTTTCTGTGTGACCGCTCCCAGGTTCATAGTGATGCTACCCTGCATTTTCTCCCCTTCGTACAACACACTGTGGGTTTCAGCTTCCAAGTCTTACAGTAGTCAAGCCACATTATATTCAACCTTTACAAGAGGGAAAACCACCACAACGCCCTTATTTCTTGCCAGCCGATGCCATTGTGGTCTCTTGGAGCCAGGGCTATCACTTACTTACAGCTTTGTCTTTTTTACTCATGAGCTCGAATTCAGAGAGAAGTTGTTCCCTGGAAGCTGGCTCTGGGATGCTGAAAGACTAGTTTCACAGTGCCATCTCCTGGAGAAGGATACCTCATTTAGGCTGCATTTTGCAGATGCCTATTCTGGTCCGAGGAGCTTTGAAGGCAGGTGTTTAAGGCATGATCTAAAGAAGAGATTAGCATAAGTGAAGTTAATCCAAAATTTAAACTCCCTCATTACGCTTCACAGTGAAAGTCCTGCTTCTTAAACGCTTCTGTGAACAGCAATGAGATGCCCGCCTTGAGATTCATAAAATGCTCACCAGGTTAGAGTCTCACACAGCTTTGCAGCTCTTCCTTGACAGCACCAGCCCTGTGTGCGGGGGTTGCAGGGTTCAAAAGCCTGTCTCTTGCTGTACTCCTTCTCCTGCAGCAGCCCAAGGGATGGCAAAAGTGATCATCACCTCTCGAACGGGAGGTCTCAGGGCCAGGCATCCCCACAGCCTCCAGCAGTCCTGAAGACCCCTGCCCAGGATGCACAAAGCATGTGGAGACCCTCATGTCAAGTTCCCAGCCCAGGGCAGTCTTCACTGCAGCTTACTTACCAAAATTTTCTTTATTTTTATTGCCTGTTGGTTAGAAATCACTGTGTAGGGGTTGTGACTATTCAGCAGAGGGGCAAAGACTGGCTTTAACATTAACTGGAAAATCTGAGCCAGTGCAGCATGTCTGCAGCTCAGGAATGCCTAGAAAGCGTGGTCTCAGCGCTAAACAATAGCTCTTCCACCTTAGCAGTAAATGAAAAGGAAGCACATGTTATGTCCAATAAATCACAGCGCTGAGGTTCAATACAGAGGCCCATAGCTGAGTCTTATTGATCATGCCTGCACTTACAGAAGAGATCCACTCCCGGATCAAGAAATTGCTCATTTCTACCATTTATTAACAGCTTCCTTATTTATTTTGAGTATTTACAGGCATTTCCTCGATAGGAAAACACCTGCCAGTTTGTTTAGCCTCTACAAGCTGGTGTTGGGAAGGGAGGCTGGGGAAACTGAGGCGTGAGGAGCTGAGCGCTCACACGCAGATGTGCAGTCCCAGGGAAAGGCTGCAGTAATGGAAATGGATATAGACCTTGGACATGGGGCAGCACAGCAATAGTTCTAGTTTTCACTTAACAGGAGTGTTTCTGCCCAGCTCTGTGATGCTAAAAAGGGAATTTCTCCATTTCCTTTCCCTTTAATAGAGGAGTCTCTGCAATGGCAGGACAAGACCAAAACCTCTGACTGAGAAGGATGACCAGGAGCTCATGGCTTATTGAAAAATGTAAATTATGCCTCACATCTGCATTTCTTATCATTGCTGCAGCACCCCGATGGGGGATCAGAGCAGTTGCTGCATGTCAAGTGAATTCAGTATCATAGGATGCAAAATACGGAGACATTCTGGCTCTCCACGTGCTCTGCTTGCACAGCAGACTCAAAAGCCAGCCCAGGCACTTCCATGGGTTTGGTACTGATTCAGATTCATGAGCTGATCGGTTGTGGACAGAAATGCCCTGGCACATTCCCAAAACAGCCCGAAAGCATCTACAACACGCTTTCTGCTCAAATTTCTGTGCCGAACATCTCCCCTTGCAACAAAAACTAATCTTGGAGTTATACGCTTGACCTTTTCCTCCCTCCTTCCAGCCCCACTTCACCACCACCACCCCCAAAATAACAGTGAAGAATTAGAGGGGCATATCAGTAAACGTCTTTTATTTACAAAACAAAGATGAAAACGATGCATTTGGAATCATCGCTCTGAAGTTGACTGTGAAATGGGCTTGTGGAGTGGCTTTTACTCTTTTAATGGCTCCTTCTGCATTAAGGAGGAAGATTAAGAATGAAATGTCACTAATTGCACATAAAGGCCCTGGCTTCCACAACAGTGTAAATGTACATTGTACCCAGCTTAATCTTCATCTGCCCCTAAGAGCATAATTGATTTTTTATTTTAATTTGCAGAAGCTGACACTTCTATTTCTTCATGGCCAGGTTGCTAAGCACATTTAATAAGAATGCTTATGAGTGGAGGAGTCTACAATATGCCATTAAAAGTAATAGGTGACATATTTAAGGTCATAATGAGTGTGGGACTAAGTATCTTGGAGCAGGGATCAGGAGGGAAGGTATATAAATAGTTCCCTTACTAGGGCTCTGTTGAGCAAGACCTGGCTGTGGGTTAATAAATAAATAGAGCTTGTTTTCTTTTCATGAAGTGGATTTTCTGACATAATTTCAGATCATTCCCCGTTGATAGTTCATGTCCTGCCTACAGATGACCATGGGTTTACTCTAGACTGGCTGACCTCTGTGCCTCAGTTTCACCATCTCTAAAATGGTGAGAGGAATAGAGCCTCAGCTTTTAAAATTTTTTTGAAGAATTCCCTGCTGAGAAATACCAGTATCCTGTACCTTATAATCGAGTCTTGCCAACGCAATGAGCCTTTTACTCCAAAGCAAATCCTGTGCCCCACTCCTGCTACATCTGTCTTCTCCACTCTCCAGAGATGCAGCTCTGTAGGATTCACTCCCTCCTGAGACAATGCAAAATCTCTGAAACGTTGCTAAAACCACAGCTTTTTTTAAAACCTCAGGGGCTCATAGGTGTCTCTTGCACCTCTGATAACCCACAAGCCTTAAAAATACAGTTTATGGGAAAGAAATATTTTTTAAACTAATATTCCTGGTCAGCTTGAATGCTCAGATAATCCTTGGCTGCAGCATGGTGCTTTCTGTTCTCTTGCTCCTCTTCCTCAGTCATGATGAAGGCTTGCTGCCAGGCATCTCAATGAGGTGTGCAGTGCTGGGGAGGTCAGTGAGAATGAGGAATGCAGCAGTTATGATGGCCCTCATCAGCTTTCAGCCCCTGTAGAGGGTTTTATTTTTTTTAACAAAGTACATCCCTGTTAAATAAGACATTTTCTTATTGTCTTTTGAAGCTAGAGGACACACAGCAGGATGGATGGCATCCATTGCAGGTCTCTACACACAGTTAGCAGTTGGGGGTTTGCCTTTACATCGTGCTCTGGAGCTCTCTATGGACTGTTGGGGAATCAAACCACATGCATTTAGTTGTAATGAAAAATACAGGAAAAAGTAATTGCAGCAAGAGCCTGATTCTGCTCTAGTACTGTTGGGATCCAGAGGACCCAGAGGAAGGAGTAATTCTTGCTTCCCCTAAAATCTTGCCTTTAGAAAGGAAGCCCTGTACAGGTTGGAGGCTGAAATCTAGTGAATTAAAAGCCAGGTCCATAGAGGTATTGAAGAATTTAAAACCTTCTTTGATTTTCTTTTGTAAACCATAGGGTTTAGGAATGTAGGAACATTTTTTAAAAACCCAAAAGGCTATAACCAGCTGTTGACATGGCCAAGGATCTCACCTTGTAGACAAGTATCTATGCCTAAGGCAGTTCCTCAAAGTCCTCATTTTTATTATGACATTGATACTCTCTTCTCCACTTTGGGACTCACAATAATCCTGGCCAGGACATGTCTGGTGAGGTTCAAGCACCTCCAGGCTTGTACGGAGCCTTAGTGAGATTTGGTCCGATAGCAGCATCTGGTCTGTTTGAGATTCATACTCATTCTGAAATCATGCAGAGAGTCTCAGCTCCTACATCTGTCATGAAGCTGCAGCCAAGCCCAAAAATTCGAGCTTGAAAAAAATTGTAGCTGCTGCCACGTGTAGAGTCAAGCAGCCAGAGAGGGTGAAAATCCACAGCACCCATCCTGGCTGCCCAGAAATACCTGTAAATGGGATGAGACACAACTTCAGCCTCAAAAGCAGGACTTTCTCCTGTGTACCCCCCAGTGACAAGAAAGCTGAGTTTTGCTGGACCCTAGTGGGCACAATAAAAGGTCCTTGGAGAGACTTTGGAAGGCTCATGGAAAAAAAAAGCTGGATTTTGGCTATGTGCAGACATCCTCACCCAGAGCCTGCAGCGCCAGCAGAGGAAGATGCCCTCAGCCTGAGTCAACCACTCTGATTTATACAGTGGCACTGATCTGATACCCTAACACATAGCACAGGATGTGGTCAGCAAGAGTTGATGACATTTAGTAAGACACAGATTTTGTGCAGTTCCACTGTATTGCTACTTCCCTCTTGATTTTATAAACTAGCACCGCTGGAGAACAACAGTGGGATCTCTGAATAGTGCTGTTTGTCCAGGCATTTTCCATCTGGCTAGTGTGCACATCTGGCCGTCTCCTAAATCTCACCTCAAAGCCGACAGCTTCTAACACTCATCTGAGCCCTACTTTTCCATGGGCTCAGCTGTACTGTGAAATAACCTGCTCTACCAGCTTGTTCCTGTCACTCTCTGGTCAGATGCACAACAAAAATATTAATCATAGAATCACAGAATGGTTTGGGTTGGAAGGGACCTTAAGGATCTTCTAGTTCCAAACCCCCTGCCATGTGCCGGGACACCTCCCACTGGACCAGGTACCTCAAAGGCCCAACCAACCTGGCCTTGAACACCTTCAGGGAGGGGGCATCCAAAAATCCTCTGGGCCTCTCCAATGTTTTCTTTTGAATTGAACCAACTGATTCCCTGCGAGATGAAATCCAGGTGTGTTCAGGGATCACTTGAAGGATTTCCCTTTGTAAGCAGTATGACTCATGATAAATTTACCTCCCTCTGCCCTACATGGTTCTCCAACGCTATCCCAACAAGCCTCAACCTCAAGTACCCTTAGGAGATACTGCCAGGAGGGATGTGCCACAGAAGTGCCACTCTGGAGTGCTGCACCTTCAAGCATTTTGCACTGAAAATTAACTCTTTTCTTAGGGTCAGAGAGATGCCACATTAATCTGAGAAGAGACCATGGCCAACTACCAGTGCAAGATGAACATGGCTAGTGGCCTTGGGAAAAGGCCTGCTAGATGGATATGACTTGGCCTGGAGGCTGGAGATTTCCCTTTATAGCAAACAACACATCCAGGGTATATACAGTTAGTATTTCACTGGCACTGGACAGGTTTTTGGGGATCTTCACTGGGGAAGGTGTGCCACCAGCAGCCGTGATGCTTTAACATGAAAAATTTCTCCCCCCTCCCCGCTTTTTGACCACTTTGCATTATAAATGTGAAGTGTACACGTAAAACCTTCTTGGCAAGGTATTTCAAGAAAATAAAAGATTTTAGTACTCTTTTAAAAGTTTTTGTATAAAGGAACATCTCTCTCACAGGACAAATCACATTTCTTTTTGCTCAGCACCAGCAACTTCTGTGTTCTTCTTCACATCTACAACTTCATACTGTAAAATGAGAGAAGGTTTTACACTGACAAATACCCTTAGGCCTCATCTCAATGTCCTTTAATTTGCCTCCTTACAAACAAAAGGATGTTGCCTGGTCCTGTCAAGAAAAAAAGCATTGGATTTAAAGTAGTGTTTAGGTAAACAAATCACACTCGGAGTCTAATATTAATTTATTACATTGCTGTCTGTGAATATCCTATTTATCCAAGACCCACAAAAAGCAGCTCATTACATTAGCATAAATAAAGAGCACAAAGCAAGAGTCACGGCAAAGGGGAATGTTGGAAGAGATGCCAACAAGACAGGGCCAGGGCAAATATTTTCTGTTTGAAAAGCAAGAAGTTAGAAATGTCAGGGATGAAAGCTCATGTGACAATGCCTTCTTAAACTGGGAAGTGTAATGTCACTGTCACATAATTGGGATGTGTCAGCGGATGTGCTGGAAAGGTTTATTTGGGTGGGTTGCACCTCCCTCCATCAGTACAACACAAGCTTCACAGCCAGCGCTCTTGATTCCTGTTTGGCTTTATGAGAAGCATATCTACAAACCCTGCCAGTGTTTGTAATGATGCCTTTTAACAAGGTTTCTCCAAGCATAATTCTGTGATAAGCAACAAACAAGCTTCACATATTTGTAACAAGGGAAGAAGAGTTTTTCTCTTAGCATGACCAGCCCCAGCTGGCCTAGGAAAATATTCTGGAGAGCAAGGCAGAGCTGGCAGTGAGGGAGATGCTGACTGTGGGCAGGTCATTCTGCATTGCCTGTCCACTACCATTGACTGGCTACAGAGTTTGGGCAATTAGCCTGACGAGGTGCCTGGGACGCAGCTCCATGTTAGCTTGAATAAATGGAGGTTTCACCCATGTAGGTATCTCCGTGTGGGTTAGGAGATGGATTCATGCCTAAATGGAGATGTCTAGTGCCATTTGAATTCTCTTAGGATGTCCTACTTAGTCTCCAACTACTTCCCTGAAAACATCTCTGACATGTTTTATGCCACATCTGCTAGGAAGTCTTCTAGTTCAGGTCATCAAAACCTACTCCAGGTGTCCATGCTTAAAACCAACAGAGATCCAGTGGCCAGTTGGTCAGGGGGATCTGAAGATCTGAGCAAATGCACGTACCAAACATAAGGGTGAGCTGAACTGCTTACTAGACTTGACTGTCTACAGTGACCAGTATACCAAGTATAATGGGAGCTCAGGCATCTAGGTCATATAGAGATATCTAGAGTTAATTATTCCAATTAATCTCACTACTTACATACTTCAATAACAACTTTGAGAGCTTCTGGGGTACCCAAGAAGATGGAATCGGGATCCTTTTCTGGGGAAATGTCAATAACCTGGGGATATTGCATAATTTATTACGAGCACTGTGGAAACCCAAGAAGCTGAAGTAGCTGTGGCCTTTGGTCTGACAGCTCCTATGTTCTTCTGTTCTTATAAAATGATTTGTGCCTAGCCTAGCAGTAGGATTGGAGTCATGAATTATGTCCATGGAGACAGATCAGGATCTGTCTCCAGGAATTCATGAATTCAGGCACAGCACAGAGCAGAGAATTCTTGTTCCTCTTCTGCTGAGTGACAACAGGAGGCAAGGTAGGGAAGGAATTTGATTTTTCTTATTACAAGCTTTAAAATGGACTTGATCTTAAGCTCAAATTTTCCAAGAAACTGCCACTAGAAATAGCCTTCCAGGTATGGATAGGACCCCAGCTCCTGGCAGAACAGGCTCCAAAGGTATTTCTCCAGCCTACAGCAAAAAGGCAGAGAAGACAGCATGCAAAGCCCTTCAAAGGCATTTGCGCAGCAAAGGCAGAATTTTCAAAGAAGCCAGAGCATATTCAGACCCAGTGGGAGAGAGGCAACACTTTCCTTTAGACTGCTTGGAAAATCTTCCTCGTGTATGCTCAGAGAGGTGACCACCGTGAGGGCAAACCGTGCACTTACAGAACAATTTCTGAAAAAAAGATTAGCTCCAGCGCTTGCATGTTGAAGGTGCGGAAAGGTGACTTTCCCACGTGACGGGTCACAGCCCAGAGATCCATCATGAGGCTGTTCTACCTCCCCATTTTTCACCTCACCAGATAGTTTTAATGTTAATCTCCTCAAATACCTCTTTATAGCTCTGGTAGCTGGAGACTGGTTAAGAAACATTTACAGCTGTACAGTCGTTTACAGGGCTGCTTTAAGACATCGCGTGTACGATGCATGAAGCTTTATAACAACCATCCATATCAGAGCTGGTTAAGAACATGAAAGCAATACAGCAATGCTCCCTCTGACAGTGCTTCGTTACAGGTGACAGGAGATAGCAGATCCAAGGATTGAGTAAAAACGTTAGCGGGAAATTATTTTCCTAAGAGACTCTTAAAGAATGTAATGATAAATAAGACTTTTAAAGTCACTGTGAAGCAAAAGGGCTGCTTTAATTAATAAGACATCTGATCTCATAAAGTTTTTGAGGTGGTATTCATCTGTCTGAACTAGGATATATTGAGATAATTGCATCCAAAGTATTCATCCCCTTTATAACTGGTGGGGAAAATCACTGTAGGGACCTGGATAGGAAACTCATATCACTCCAGGTTAAATAGCAAATGTTGTATCTATGCTTGAGACTTCCCAGCTCCCACATTTGAGCATTCACTCTGGTCATGCCCTGTCTCAGTGCAAGGAAAACTGGCTCCCAGGACCAAAGCAGTCTATGAAGCCCCTTGGTCAGGACTTTCACATGAAATAAGTCCAAAATCCAACCCAAAGCCAAGAAGAAATCCTGGTTCCACACGTTCCAGTAGGAAGCAGGGATTCCCTGTAGGGTCACTACTCATATGACAAAATTATGCGTGTACTTAGGAGTTTTGCTGCACTGGATCTACCATGCTTTGAATCTCTTTGAATTAAACCCTAAATGAGTGATCTAACTAAGAGGAGTTTTCCTCCCAGAAGACTGCAACACTACCTTAAATTCATCGTTGCTGTAATCCTTCCCAATGCATACAGAAGTTCAAATCATCCTAATCATCCCCTTGCCTACCCCAAAACAAAGCTATCCACTCCCATCTCCATTTTTCAAGGCTGGTTATAAACAGAAAGCCTTGCTTCTCCTGGAGTTTGAACAGTTTTGCTTTCATGCCAAAGTGGAGCACGAAAGTTGGGTTTCACTCTTAGTGATTTCAGTCTTTTCCTTTCCAGAGAGCTCAAGAGTCAGCTCCTGTGAGTAAAACCACTTCCCATCACTAAATGCTTCTCATGTACACCCACAAAACACCCGGGCCAGCTTTTCCAAGAAATACATTCTCACTCCTTACCCTAGCGGTCTACCTCCAGGTAAAGCAAACTTGTATAAAGGCATTATAAGAAGTTCATGAGAAAGACATGTGGTGTAATGAAACCAAATGATAATATATGTAATGAAAGCTGAGAGTAAAAACATTCTTTCCTAGGAGTGTTATTGCATTAGTGGCACATACACTGGTTACAAAGAGCTAATGTCCACTCTAAGTGGTATCAAGAGCTGGAGCAATTGAAAGATAATGAGAAGAAAATGAGTAATGAATCAATTTTATTGTGTGCCATTGAGCAGTCCTCGCTGGAAGAGCGTGCGTTGATACTGCCCAGTAAAAGGGATGGATGGGAACTGACAGGCGCAGGGACAAGCAATCCCACACTTTCTGAAGAAATAAATGATTTTTTGAATGATTTTTGCCTTAGCCGATAGGATCCTGCTGAGAAAACAAGACGTTTTCTTGGGGAGTTCGGTGTAGACACAGCAAGGGAACCACACGTTCTTTATTTATAGAAGGAGAAAATACCAGCTCGGTGGAGAGACAAACTCAATTTACATCTATCTCGAAGGTGGCCATGCTGGCTTCCCCAGGAAAGGTGACACTTCTGCCACTCAGGTCTCCCTGTGGGACTCATCCTTTTTTCATGCACTGCGTCCCTGAGCCACCACCCTCCATTTCACCTCTTAGGTTTAGTACAGGTTCCCAATTCATGCTTGCATCCGTGCGGCACCCCAACGCAGACACACCTATCCAGAAAAAAAATGTAGGTGCTGTAATACATTTACTGTTAAAACCAGAATAAAGGGAGCAGACATGGGTATTTCTTCCTGCAACAGCAAGACTGGTTCCAGTAACCATACTACCTTGGGTGTCTTCACTCTTGGCTGAATGGTGGAGATATATTTGGCAACCGTTGCCTTCTGAACTGACACTCTGTGATGTAAAGACTCCCCAGTTATTTAGGACCATTTCATACACAAGCTTGCACCCTAAATTCACCTCTGCAGCCTTCCACTCATGTATAATTGCCTGAGCTAGGCTGCCCAGATGCCCACTATGGTTAAACAGGCACCTCCAGAGAGGGATCCCAAGCACTTCTAGATATTTGTCCCGCACAGGAGGAATTACATGCTGGAGGTATATATGTCTTTGCCTGGAAGAGCAATATAGACCACGAGCTTAAGCCAGAAGCCCAGCTTCTCCTGGCTGACTCTCAGTAAAAGTGCCCAATGTCCTTGCAGTGCCTATGTGGTGAGGTTTTGTCTTGGAGAGGACCCAAGCCCACGATGCTGCAATCCTTTGTTGTGTATCTGAGTCCAAGGCTGCCAAAAGGGGTAGGTCAGGAGGGTAAAATCCAATGGTATTTCAATTCCATTGTGATGAACAAGTTCCTTTTCTTACTGTTTCCTACACCCAATTTTTCCACCCTTGTTTAATTCTGATTTCAGAAATTTGCGTCAGTTCTGAATCTCACTAATATTATGTCTCCCCTGTGTTAACTTGCAAACATCTGTGATGGCAAGTGGATGTCTTCTGGCCTTTGGAAATCCCTCAGTATTCAGGAGTTTGTGTTCCATTTGTAACATCCAGAAGTGAAGAGGCGGGAGGACAAGAACATATGTTCATAGAATCATAGAACACCAGGTTGGAAGGGACCTCAAGGATCATCTGATCCAACCTTTCTTGGCAGAAGCACAGTCTAGACAAGATGGCCCAGCACCCTGTCCAGATGAATCTTAAATGTGTCCAATGTTCTACGTCAGCACTAAGCTAACAGGTCGCCTGCTACTACGGCAGCTTTTTATTAGGGCAAGAGTGAAAGTAGAAGAAACAGTAGAAATAGAAGAATGTAGAAACACCATTTAGGGTGAGACTGAAATAAATGTTGACTTCAAGAATAAATCTTTACTGAATGTTATATAATAAGAGACCTACTCCTCCCAGGCACAGGGGAAAAATCTCGGGTTTGGGACCCCAAAAGCTAAGATCTCAGCAGAGGTCATGTGGGAACAGATGGCAAAAGTCACCAGGTGACTCTGCAGAAAATTAGGTTTCCAGCCTGTAGAGTTACTATTCTTGTGCATTGAGTAAAATTTAGGTCAGTTAAAGCCTCATTTTCCACAGCATGTACCACAGGAACATGGTTGCGAATCTTTACCCCTTCACTGATGCAACAACCATCAGTAAAGCTTTTTAAGAGTAGACCTGGTCTCAGACACGTATAGTGACTGCAGATTTGTAAATCACTCCGGCAAATATCAATTTTCTATCACTTTTTGTTATAAAAAGAACTTTTTGCAATGTTACGAAAAACATATTTGGTTTTTTCCTATGGGAAAAACCACCTTGTGAATGCTACTTGCGTAGTTTTTGAAAAGCCTGTGGGCATCTTTCCATGGGTATGCACGTGCACGCTCGCCTAATTATGCTCTTGAATGAACCACTCTGGCAATAAACCCTGATTTACCTACAGACACTTTTCAGCTTCCAAGAGCCATGTGTCAAATCAGTCCCAAAATAGAACAACCTTTTCTCAGCTTCCCCAGGGAGCCAAAACTGGATCAGAAAATCAATGTCTATTTGTCACCAATTGGCAGAGCCCAGAAGTGTTTGCTGGGGAGCTGCGAGTGTGGGCACAGAGCCGCTTACCTATTGCATGGTTGTCTTCAAGCAAAGGTCTCTGGTGGCTTAGGTAGGACATTAGGAAGGCAGTACTACATCACCCTTGTCCAGAAAGCAAGCAAATAAATAAATAAAAGAAATTCCCATTAGAAACATCTTGTCACATTTTAAATAAGCGTATCAGTTTCATTAGAGAGAGGCTTTGTTTTGCCCTTCTTTCAAAGACACCCTCTACCTCAGGGTTTTACCCATCCCTTCTAGCCTTGGACTATTCAGCTGTTTCTGGAAGCCATGTACAGCTCCAGATACCATATGGCCAAAGCTCTCTCCAAAGCATAGAGGAGGCCACCACCCTTACTCTGAAAGCATTGCTATTTCCCACATTATGAGAGATCATGGCCATCTAATATTAGACACCTCATTATAGCAGAGAATTAAAAGCTAGTGAAGGAAGCAGCAGGTGAGATGCACAGATACTGGCTGGATGGCCCAGCCCAAAGAGTGGTGGTGAATCAAGTTAAACCCAGGTGGCGACCGGTCACAAGTGATGTTCCCCAGGGCTCAGCGTTGGGACCAGTTCTGTTCAATATCCTTAACAAAGATCTGGGCAATGGAATTGAGGGCACCCTCAGTAGGTTTGCAGACAATACCAAGTTAGGTGAGTGTGTTGAGCTGCTTGAAGGTAGGGAGGATCTACAGAGGGATCTGGACAGGCTGGATTGATGGGATGAGGCCAATGGAATGAGGGTCAACAGGGCCAAGTGCCAGGTCCTGCACTTGGGTCATAATAATCCCATACAACGCTACAGGCTTGTGGAAGAGTGGCTGAAAACTGCCCAGCAGAAGAGAACTTGAGGGTGTTCATACAATCATAGAATCACAGAATCATTATGGTTGGAAAGGACCTCCAGAATCATCAAGTCCAACCTTCCTCCTAACATCTCTCTAGCCGCTACACCAGAGCCTCAAGTGCTATCCACTCATTTTTTAAACATCTCCAGGGATGGTGACTCCACCACCTCCCTGGGCAGCCTGTTCCACTGCCTAACTACCCTCTCAGTGAAGAATTTCC
>JAVSBS010006301.1:0-16351 GCA_033124195.1 Coracias cyanogaster | reverse complement strand
CTCAGCCCATCACTCCAGCCTGTCCAAATCCCCTGTTGATCAACAGCCAGCTGAATATGAGCCAGCGTGTGCCCAGGTGGCAACAGCATCCTGGCTTGTATTCGAAATAGCGTGGCCAGTAGGACTAGGGCAGTGATTGTCTCCCTGTACTCGGCACTGGTGAGGATCCACCTCAAACACTGGTTCGGCTCAGCTCTGTCCATTTGCCCGCACGGTATCGCTCGTTCTGTACATTGTTTTTCTCACTGTTGTCATTGCTGTTGTTACTGTGATCGTTTCCTGTGTGTCATTGTATTAAATTCTCCTTACCTTAATCCCGGCTCTGTGTTTCCCTATCCACCTTCCCCAGACCGGTGCTGGGGGGGCAGCGGCAGCAGCCATGTGGCTCGGCTCCCAGCAGGGACTGAACCTCCACAACTGGGTTCAGTTTGGAGCCCTTAACTATGAGAGGATCTAGAGCACAAGTCTTATTAGGAGTAGCTGAGGGAACTGGGATTGCTTATCATGAAGAAAAGGAGGTTCCATCTCCTTCTCTACAACTCCCTGAAAGGAGGTTGTAGTGAAGTGGGTGATGGTCTCTTCTGCCAAGTAACAAGCAGTAGGACAAGAGGAGATGACCTCAAGTTGAATGAGAGGAGGTTTTGGTTGGATATTAGGAAAATATCTTCCCCAAGAGTGTCATCAAGGCCAGGCCCAGGATGCCCAGGGCAGTGGTGGAGTCCCCATCCCTGGAGGGGTTTAATGATCTTAAAGGTCTTTTCCAATCTAGACAATTCTGTGATTCTATGATATATGAGCTGGAGCAAAAATACAAGCTGAAGTTGCAAAGTGGTTTAAGTCCTGTTTTTCAGTGGGTCAAACCCAGCAAAACACATTGGGGACAGGAGGCTGCAATGCCATCAGACAGGCAGCTGCTGGAAGGGGACAGGTTGGCATTTCTAGCCAAAGAAAAAGGGCTGTGGTTCTTCTCAACCAAATGTAGCTGTTCAGGAGTAAGGTGTCTAGATCCAGTGGGGGGAGATGACAGTGTTGGAGCAGTATTAAGAGGAGATGCATCTTCTTTAGAGAAATCTGTTTCCCTCCATGGGCTCTGGAGGACACTCAGACAACTAACTTAGACTAATGGTCTAATTTTAGTCAGCTAAAATTGACTGAGAAAAATCCCACCCCACCGATACTGGGGTCTGAGGGAGAGAAGAGCAATTAATCGTCTTGGACATGGAAAAAAAACCCAGGCCAAAGGTGCTAGAGTCTCCTTAGGGGCAACAAGTGAATATACTGAACTTATAACCATCATCCTTCTTTGTTACAACTGCCACCACCTTAGCTCTCTCCTTTCTTAATTGCATTCTCTAGCTTTGCTTGGTCATTAAAGTTTTCAGCAGAATCAATATTTTTTATCATGATATATTCTTGGTGATAATACTCTTTTTGCAGGGAAATTGGTCTTCCTTTAGCTATTTCTATACTTTCTTAACTTTCTCTATGTAGGTGCTATCTACAACCCTCCAGAGATGCCCTTATGTTGTTTCAACTCCCTCAGTGAGAAATGGGATGAGATTCAATAGATCAAATGCAGCTACTGAATGATTATGTCTGTAATTTAAGGTCCTCAGTAGTCAGAGGAGAGAGATGGACACTTACAGAGGGCAGTTCAGATCACATCTGCCCTATGGTATGTGGGCTGCATGGTGAAAGCGTTCCTTTCTCCCCCTGCCAGTTTGTTGTGCTGGTTCAGCCATCATAATTTTATGCTGCCATCAGTTGCCTGATCACACAGGCCAACACAGAACTCAGCAACATCCCCTCAGAAGTCTTCTTTCAGACAGTCCTGCCACTGGTTCCTGTGGGCCCAGCTCCCCTGCTGCCCACTGTGGTGCCACCATCGCCTGCTGGACACAACAGACAGAGATGGCTCCCCAGTGGCCCTTCGCATGGAAGGACACCACTGAGAGAGCTCAGCAAGATGCAACCAGCCCCAACAGAAGTCACACCCAATAGGAAGCTGTTCTGACTACTGGTTAAAATAGCCCTGGCCTCACTCACCACACCAACCACGACCACCTGGATGAGGGCAGAGCCACAGGTGGGCCAGGTTCTGCCTCTGGAACGTGAAGCCAGTGGGGAAAACAAAACATTCTGCTAGGTTGTGACTCATCCACAGGTCAGCTCCAACTTGGGGCCCACAACTCAGGCCCCAGCATTTCAAAGTCTAAGCTGGTTGTCCACAGGTAAAATTAGGTGAGATACCTCTAATATTTGTGCATTGTTGATACAAATATGGGTATTCTGTTACCTTCAAGACTTCCCATGCTTCCTCATCTCCTCAGTGGTGTTAGTTTTTGGTCTTAAGCTACTGTTATGTTGTTTTCCATCCAAAATTCATTATCTTCCCAGGCTAAGTTATGCAGCCTAGAAAATTCTGGTATTTTTTTTCTAAGTTTAAATCAGGGTATTTTCAAAAGCTCCTTCTGAGACTGCTTTGTTTTTTTGGAGTGCCTATTCTCCTTCATGGCTTGTCTCAAGCGAGGCACTTCACCAGTCCTCTAAAACTGCACCTTTCACTCAGAAAACACAGTTTCTTCACACATTTCTCAAACCTTCTCCCTTGTTCAGTATTCACTGAAATACATGTCATCTTTCCAAAACTTTTTTCCTTGTAGAAGTGCCAAACCCTGCAGCACAGTTTGAAATTCAATCCCAGCATCTGAGAGAGCCAGTTCCATTTAAAATCTTGAGCAGTGGCATCAAATGCCAAAGGCTGACACAGACATTACGATGCCTGCAAAAGAACTGCAGATCCAGGGTAAGCACTGCACTCACAAGCAACCATCCCAAAATACGTGCAGGGAAATATAGGAGTTTGTACAGCTCCATCACAAAGACGCTTTCCCTGGGGTAAAGAACAACCTCTGGCGTTATTTCTGCTCTCCTTGTTGTGTTTTTTCACCATGATCTCAGTGTGGGTCCCAAGTTTGAGTATGCTGCTGTTAATAAAAAGCAGGTAGTGCTGTGATTGGGCTGTGCTTCCTAGAGAAAATCCTCAGATTTTCTAAGTGATTCTCATAACTAGGAGTTTGCAAGCCCAACTAACTCATGCTACAAATTCTCATCAATCTCCCTGCCTGTTGTGGTGGCTCTGGGACCCACCTCACCTCCAGCAGCAATGTAGTGATCCAGTCTGCAGATGAAGCATCTTCTCTAAGCCATTCACCCAGGCTCTCCCTAAGGTCACAAGAGTTATGTGTTGCTACCCAAAGAAGCCTCCCATTGACTGGAGAGAGCCCAAGTGAATATATTAGATTAGACAAGGATTAGTCTGGATTAGATTCAACTTTTAGGTGACTGAAGAGAGATTGCCATGAATGTCTTGCCCATTGCTGTAGGCTGGTGCTTAGCAGTAAACCGAACAGATATGGGGTGAGGAGATACAATTTCAGAAACCCTAAAAAGACATCTTTGTCTGCATGTCTATATGTCAGAGATCTTAAACTGTTCAAAAGCAATAAATCCAATGCCCTGCAGTCACAGCCTCCCTTCCAAAACTGAACCATAGAATAATAGAAACACAAAATACCAGGTTGGAAGGGACCTCAAGAATCATCTGGTCCAGTCTCTCCTGGCAAAAGCATGGTCTAGACAAGCTGGCCCAGTACCCTGTCCAGATGAATCTTAAAAATGCCCAGTGCTGGAGACCCCACCACTTCCCTGGGGAGACTATTCCAATAGCTAACTGGCCTTGTGAAAAATTATCCTCTTCTGTCCAATCAGAATCTCCCTAGGAGTAACCCATCACCCCTCATCTTTTCCGTATGACTCCTTGTACAAAGAGAGTCTCCACCTTCTTTGTAGCCACCCTTTAAATACTGGAATGTGGTGATAAGGTCTCCCCCAAGCCTTTTTTTCTCCAGGCTGAACAAACCCAGTTCTCTCTGCCTTTCCTCATCTGGCAGGTTCACAGTCCTTGGATCATCTTGGTGGCCCTTCACTGCACCCTCTCCACATCTTTCTACAGCGGGGACCAAAACTGAACACAGAATTCCAGGTGTGGCCTGGCCAGCACTGAGTAGAGTGGGATAATGACTCTTTCTCTCTGCTGATGATGCCCTTGTTGACGCACCCAGCATCCGGTTGGTTTTCTTTGCCACTGCAGCAGCACACACTGTTGAATCCTATTGAGTTTATTGTCCACCAGGACCCCCAGGTCCCTTTCCACAGAGCTGCTCCCCAGCTGGGCAGTTCCCAGACTCTGCTGTACTCCTGGATTATGTTCTCCCAGGTCCAGGAATTCACACTTGTCCTTGCTGAACTTAATCATGTTCTTGTTAATCCACTCTTCCAGTCTATCCAGGTCTTCCTGCAGGCTGGCTCTCCCTTCCAAAGGGTCCATTTTCCCACCCAGTTTGATACCACCAGTAAACTTCATCAGGGTACACTTGATCCCCTCATCCAGATCATTTATGAAGATACTAAACAGCATCAGGCCCAATATTGATCTCTGGGGGACCTCACTTGTGACAAGCTGCCAGTTTGAAAAAAAGCTACTGACCAGCACCCTCTGGGTGTGACCTGTCAGCCAGTTCCCACCCACCACACAGACCACTTGGAGGAGAAAGTGAGCTCAGCTTGCCTACCTATTTATGCTACAATATTTCTGCACTCAGAGAAGTTGTACGTTGGCTATTTGTGGCATGGGTCCAGTGTTTGGGAACTAGAATCTGAAAACACATCTCCAGTAAATGGAATTAGTCAACTGAGATTGTTTTGTATCAGATCTCATCTAAGGGTGTGACTTACAGAGCTGATCTAATGAGAACTGGAGCCAGGAAAAAGAATCCTCTTGAATTAAAAACACACAGGACTAACCTAAGTAACCTTGTCACTGTTTCCATTGTTTTGGAAAACCACTGGGTATCATAATGAGTGAAAAATAATAACAGTAAAGTTGTTATTTTAAATAAAGTGCATATTTTACTGTAACTTGCTTTGCTAACCACCACCAGATTTCAGGTTACCTGTCACAGCAGAAATGAGCAGTTCCTCCTTTGATATTTTCTTTGTGACTTTTGTTTTTTGCTTAAATAGAGGAAGTCACTAAACAGGCATTAAACCCCAAATCAAGATAATTGAATCATAAAATAACTGAATGGGTTGACTTGGAAGTGACCTTAAAGATCATCTAGTTCCAACTTCCCCACCATGAGCAAGGACACCTCCCTCTAGCTTGCTCAAAGCCCCATCCAACCTGACCTTGAACACTTCTAGGGATGGGGCATCCACAACTTATCTGGGCAACTCGTTCCAGTGTCTTACCATCCTCACAGTAAATAATTTCTTCCTATTAACTAATCTACATTTACCCTGTTTCAGTTCGAAACCTTTCCCCTTGTCCTATTGCTACACTCCCTCCCCATCTTTCCTGTAGGCTCCCTTTAAGTACTGAAAGGCCTCAATAAGGTCTCCCTGGAGCCTTCTCTTCTCCAGGCTGAAGAACCCCAACTCTCTCATCCTGGCCTCACAGCAGAGGGGTTCCAGCCTCAGACCATTTTTGTGGCCTCCTCTGGCTCTGCTCCAACAGGTCCATGTCTTTCCTGTCCTGAGGACTCCAGAGCTGGACACAGCACTGCAGGTGAGGTCTCACCAGAGCAGAGCAGAGCATAGGGGCTCTTAAGGATCCTAAGAAAAGTAACACAAGTCTCATTGCTTTTACTCTCCCCTCCAATTTAATTTCCAGTATGATCTTTACGGACTATCTCTTGAGCCTCTTGTAGCTACTGAGAACTTGGCGGTCTCTACACTTGACTTTTTTCCTGAATAAAGAGTATGTATGCTTCTCATCAGAGACCTGCTAGGAGAGTAACAAAAACATTTAAGACAGTGAATGTTTTTAAGCATTCCATGGGAAGAAACACTGTCGGGGCAGATTTTACTGAGGTTTCTCAGCTGAAGTCAGATTCTTCCTGAATCCTAAAAAGGCTTATTTGCTGCAATATTCATTGCATCATTTCTAATCCCAACACCCTTAACACCCCTTCTCCTGCACACCTAGGTGTTTTTCTAGAAAGAAACACCCCAATAATCCAAAGAGTGAAATTTGGCCAGAGGGTCAGGTCCTCTTTTGACAGCTTTTTTCTACCTGTGAGATTACATCATGCTCCTAACCCATAGTTCTGCAGCTGAGATTACACGTAAATGTGAAACGGAGTCCTCGGGCAGGTTATTAGCTTAAAGTTAGGTAGCATTTGTGGTTTTGGAAACATCCCAGGAGAGGTAACTGAGGTCTCGTTCAGAATGACTGTCTGCAGCCTGAATCGAAATAATACCTCTACTGCAGCTGTAAAAAATGCATTAAAGGAAGTAGAAAAGATGTCTTAGCTATAACATTTATAAAACATCAAGGATGGCTTGTGAAGGAACCTGTGGTTTTCAAGTGCTAATGGAAGAAAGGCTTGGGAGCAGTGAATATTCTCCAGGTCTCAGCAAATCAACATTTTATTTTAAGACTGTCGATGAAAGCTAGAACCCAGGGGAAAATAATCAAGGTCCTCTCTGGTTCATGCTACATGGATTTTGTGAATATTTAACATTTCGTCAGTTGGGTAGGTCTCCATTTCCTAACTGATCTTTTCACATAAATAGGTACCCAGGCACTCAGATGTTCACATCCAGCAAAAGATCTGAAAGGACTCATTCAAACCCACAACCGTGCAGAGAAAAAGGCTTCTTTTCCCCTCGGGAAATCCCAGCACTGCCAGAGAGACAGAAGAGCTGGAAAGAACAAATCTGTATTTGATCTGATTTTTTTCTCTTTACCCTTTTTTTGGCATGAGGAGGAGTCTGATCCCCCTGAAGTGGAAGGGTGTGAGATGGGCAGACAGGAAAGTGTGATCACCTCAACGTGACCCTTGCCTGAAATAAGTCCAGGTTGGGTTTGTCCTCAGTTTAACTTGGAGACAAGAAGGCTCAGGGGAGACCTCCTCCATCGCTACAACTCCCTGAAATAAGCTTGTAATGAGGTCGGGGTCAGTCTCTTCTCCCAAGTAACAAGGGTTAGGACAAGAGGAAATGTCTTCAAGTTCCACCATGGGAGGTTTAGTTTGGATATTAGGAAAAATTTCTTCACAGTAAGGGTTGTCAAGCCCTGGAACAGACTGTCCAAGGAAGTGGTTGAGACCCTGAAGACATGTAGATGTGGTGCTTAGTGACATGGTTTAGAGGTGGACTCGGCAGTGCTGCTGAGTTAACAGTTGGACTCGATGATCTTAAAGGTCTTTTCCAACCTAAACAGTTATAATCTCACTTGTTACTGTGATGGTCTAATTGTGATCTATGGCGTATAACGTGTCCTCAAAATGTGAGCAATGGGAAAAATTGCAGTTGTTCTCCAGTTTAGTTAGAGGAAGAGGAAAATGCAGAATGATTTATCAACCAGCCCAAGATAATGCACAAATACTGTAGCAAAAGCAGGCACCGAAACTGGAGCTCTAGTCCACTCCCTTAATCATTAAGTCATCCTTCCTTTAAGCTGTAGTCCTACCAACAGTACATGAACTGGTCACTCTGAGATGGGCTCTGCACTCCAGTGGACCAGCAAGGAAGAAAGGTGATTTCTCAACTGTTGTGAGCTCTATGTAGGATGGAGAAGTGGGGTCTGGCCTCCAATTACTTGCATCAGTAAAGGTGAGCTACTTACCATCACTGAAGCCTGTAGCTGCTCAGATGTATGTAGGGTGAAGTAGACCCATCATCCCTTCCTGCACAGATAGAGGGTGATATATAACTCTGAGAAGGCCAACCTTTTTGGAGGAACCATCATCCTCATAGGGCTTGTGGGACTTGGAGAAGGTTCCTCTGTGGCTGTGTAGGACGTTTCACTTTTGCCTCCTCCCACAGGTGAAGAGGTGAAGGGATGGCCATGCAGAGTGTGTAGGATGTGCTCAGAGGGACTGATTTGCACAGCTGAGGTGTTCTGAATGAGGGTAGGGAAAAAGCAAGGCTGAGGAGAAGCTGAGACTTCTTTCTGCACATCAACACAGCTTGGCACAGACCTGAAAACCATTATTTTTGAGAGCCTCAGCTCCAAGCCAAACACAGCATGCCAACAATGCCACAGGCCCTCTAAGGTGTAAAATGGTTCCTATTCATTCAGAGCACGACACTGAACATCTCATAACAGTCAAGCTAAAGCAGTTATTGAAAATAAAAAAGAATTATCTTGACAATCACTCCTTGGAGTATCCTGCAATACAAAGTCTTGGCTGATGCAAAAATTGGTGTTGGCCTCGTGCTTAGGAATATAACCCAGAATTGATTGTTAAATGTGCCAGACCTTGTAAAAATGGGTAATTCAGCAAGAATAAGGTCTATCTACTATTTAATCAGCAGGGATCTTTGCTGCTGGCATCATGAATAAAGTCTGTTCCAAGTATCAGTTACAGGAAGTTTTCTCAAAAGACTTTGTTTTCAGAAGCAATTTCCCATCAGATGAGAAATAAAATCAGATGAATAATTTACATGAGTGTGATCCTGGAAAGGGCAGTTTCCTATACCCCGCTCCAACTTACCACAATAACCATCTGCAGACCTACCACTGCATCCTTCTCATCCCTACCATCATTCTGGGAACCTTGGGGTACGAAGCACCTGAGCGCTTATAGGGCAAGTGAGTTGAAGAAAATGATGTTGTGTTGTAAAAAAAGCAACATTTGTGTTTTTGTGACTCTTCTGACACGAGGCCATCACTGAACTGTCTACAGATGGAGCAGACTTACTCCATCCGAGAGCTGAGCAGAATGGGTCAGAGGAAGAGGTCCTTCAAGAGGCTATTTCTCTCCACCGGCTATGAAAGGAGCCAAGAGGCATCTCAACAGGTGTCACCTAAAGCCAGGTGACATGGATCTCACCCAAGAGTAGATTGTACAGACTAGAGACTGGCTTTTTCATCCTGGGATTGCACCAGGATTGCCATAAGGGCATCCAAGGTCATGGCAATGTTACAAAATATTAATAGACCTGAAAAAAAAAAAAAAAAAAGCAGTGGAGCTTTGGACGAGGAGGGGAATGGCATCTCCTGCACTCTTATTTCCTTCTCATCTAGGTGCAAGGAGCAGAAAATGGAAACAAGCTGGACCCCCTGGACCTGTGCTTGATCCCTGACCAGCAGCTTTTCACAGCTAAGTGCCCTTGAAGTAAGGAAGCTTTGAAAAACATGTCCTCCCCACAGGTCTGTTTTGAAATCAGAGCCCAGCCACACCAAAGGCTGCTGCGTGTAAGCCAGTACCTTCACGAAGGCACGTCGCCTCAGGACAGGCTGAGAGAGTTGGGGTTGTTCAGCCTGGAGAAGAGAAGGCTCCAGGGAGACCTTATTGCAGCCTTTCAGTGCTTAAAGGCAGCCTATAGGAAAGACGGGGAGGGACTCTTCATCAGGGAGTGTAGAGATAGGATGAGGGGGTAACAGTTTTGAAATTAAAGAGGGGAGATTTAAATTAAATATAAGGGAGAAATTTTTTACTCTGAGGGTGGTGAGACACTGGAATGGGTTGCCCAGAGCAGCTGTGGATACCCCATGACCCTGCAAGTGCTCAAGGCCGGGTTGGATGGAGCTTTGAGCAACCTGGTCTAGTGGAAGGTCCTCCTACCCATGGCAAGGGGGTTGGAACTAGATGATCTTTAATATCCTTCTCAACTGAAATCATTCTATGATTCTATGATATCTTTGATAATCACCTAAGGGTGTAGTTTACCTAATTTTAGAAGCCTACTTCAGAGTCATTGCACCTCTTCTGATGCAGCAGCAAACATCTTTTTGAGCATTTATGGGATTTGTCTGGTGGTGGTGTTTCTGCAGAGCTCACAGGAGCCGTATGCTCCCTTCTTATTTATGAGAGAGTCACTAGGGCAGCAAGAAAAGCCTTTCCCAAGTCAAGATATGGCTGCCTGTCCTCTCAGAGTAGAAAATTAAACCACCTTGACATTATTTATTCTTGCCAAATTCACGTCAGCTATTTTTTAATACATTATTAACTTCCAGGTGCTTATAAATTGCTTGTTTGATAATTGTTAATAGTATCTTCCTGGCTACTGGAATAGAGCTGGCCAGTCTCTGATTCCCCAGACTCTCATTCCCCTCCTTCTCATAGACAGGCACAGCGTTTGTCCTTCTCCTGTTCTCCAAAACCTCCTCACCTCCGCTATGATAACCCCTGAGGGAGCCAGGCTTTACTCTGCCCACTTCACAGCAACTCTTGCATAAGTTTCTTCAGGCCCTTGAATACATCAGACTTGCCTCATCTCATCTTTTGACCTGTCCTTGCCCTGCACTCCCTGCTTCCATCATCTTCAATTAATTAATTAATTAAATTACTTAATTAATTAAAATTACTCTCCATAATATTTGAACAGTCATGACAGTCAGATGAAGTCCCTAGTGACTGGAAGAAATGAAACATCACACCCAATTTTAAAAAGAGTAGAAAGGAAGACCCCAGGAACTATCAACCTGTGAGCTTCACTTCTGGCCTGGGAAGATCACGGAACAGATCCTCTTAGAAGATATGCCAAGGCACATGGAGGACAGGGAGGTGATCCAAGAGAGTCAGCATGGCTTTACGAGGGACAAGTCCTGCCTGACCAACCTAATGGCTTTCTACAATGAAGTGACTGTATCAGCGGACAAGGGAAGAGCTATAGATGTCATCTTCTCCAAGGCCTTTGACACAGTCCTCCACAACATCCTTCTCTTGAAGTCGGAGAAATATGGGTTCAATGAGTGGACTGTTCAGTGGATAAGAAATTAGCTGGATGATCGCATCCAGAGAGTAGTTAGTGGTCAATGGCTCAATGTCCGGATGGAAAATGGTGGTAAGTGGTGTCTCTCAGGGGTCCATACTGGGACAGGTGTTGTTTAATATCTTCATTAATGATATTGACAGTGGCACTGAGTGCACCCTCAGCACGTTTGCTGATGACACCAAGCTGGGTGGTGCAGATGATATGCCAGAGGGATGGGATGCCATCCAGAGGGACCTGGGCAGACGGGAAAGGTGGGCCCAGGTGAACCTCATGAGGTTCAACTAGGCCAAGTGCAGGGTTCTGCACCTGAGTCGGGGCAACCAGCATTATCAATATAGGCTGGGAGAGGACGTGCTAGAGAGTAGCCCTGTGGAAAAAGACTTGAGGGTACTTGTAGATGAAAAGCTGGACATGAGCCACCAATGCACAATGGCAGCCCAGAAGGCCAATCGCATCTTGGCCAGCAGATCGAGAGAGGTGATTCTGCCCCTCTGCTCTGCCCTGGTGAGACCTCACCTGGAGGCTATGGAGCAACTCCAGCTATGGAGCCCCCGGGACAAGAAGGATGTGGACCTGTTGAAGCATGTCCAGAGGAGAGCCACAAAAATGATCAGAGGGCGGGAGAACCTCTCCTATGAAAACAGGCTGAGAGAGTTGGGGTTGTTCAGCCTGGAGAAGAGAAGGCTTCGGGGGAGACCTTATACCTACCTTCCAATACCTGAAAGGGGCCTATAAGAAGGCCAGGGGAGATCTGTTCTCAAGGATCTGTAGCGACAGGACAAGGGGTAATGGTTTTAAACTAGACAAACGTAGATTTAGGTTAGACACTGGGAAGAAGTTCTTTAATAGGAGGGTGGTTGAGCACTGAAACAGGTTGCCCAGAGAGGTGGTGGAAGCCCAGTCCCTGGAGACATTCAAGGCCAGGCTTAATGGCGCTCTGAGCAACCTGACCTAGTTAGAGATGTCCCTGCTTATTGTAGGGGGGTTTGACTAGATGGCCTTTAGAGGTCCCTTCCAAACCAATATGTTCTATGATTCTATGATTTTATGATTCTAATTTCACTTGCTAGCTGGGCACAGCTAATCCTTTCTTGAAGGATGAAAAAAAGGAGGTATTTTCTGTGGTTTCATTATTTGGTTTTCCACTGTCTGAGAATTCATGGGCTTACTCCATCCTTCATTTTCCTCTTGCACTCATGCATACACAGAATTGCCTGGATTATTTTTTGCATCTCTTATTACTTGAAACCAATTTTGTGTCTTGGCTTTTCTGGTTTTGTGCTTAAGCATATGGCATAGTATTTAAATCCCATTTTCTTGGGTCTTTTTTTTCCTTTAATAACTCCTTTATTAATTTCTATTCCTTAGGAAATTTCTTGCATAAATCCTTACTTGGTTTGCTTTTTCTGACTTGGCTCTTTATCAAATGTCATCATGATTTCTCATCAATATTTCTGTAAGCTCAGAAAGACCAATGGTTAGATTGAAGTAAATCCGCATAAACTGACCAATGCATGGTGAGCTTCTCCAGACATTTGTCCAACCAAGGTTAAGGGAAATTAGAAGGATCCAGCACTTCTCTTTCCTGTCATTATGCGTCTCTTGCTGCTGAGACTGGCTGGAAAGTCCTGCCATCAAACAGCTTTGGAGGGTCTTACCCGGAACAGTTGAGGGAGCACATTCACTCTCTGAACTCTCCTGCTTGGAAAACAGCTTTGTGTCAAAATCCATGGCCCCAAACGAAAATTTCCCTAAGGAAAACAATTGTTTGAGTTACAGCACCTGAGGGCACCAACTCAGTATTTGGGTTTAGCTGCCCTGATGGTTGCGGCTCGCACTGTTCGCAGCCAGGTGGACACACACTTTGGGAGTGGTGTCAGGTATAAATAGGATCCTGGGCCTCCCCGTGCACTGGAGGAGAGATGGAAAACCCTGGGAAAAAGTCAGGGAGATTGCAGTGGGACATCTCAGCACAAGAAAGATTTTAACCAGTTGGAGAGGGGCCAGAGGAGGGCCACAAAAACGTTCAGGTGGCTGGAACCCCTCTGCTGCGAGGCCAGGCTGAGAGAGTTGGGGTTGTTCAGTCCGGAGAAGAAAAGGCTCCAGGATGCTGGAGTGGGTGCAGAGAAGGGCAAAAAAGCTGGTGAGGGGTCTAGAGAATATGTTGTATGAAGAGCGCCTGAGCGAACAGGGATTGTTTGGCTTGGAGAAGAGAAGGCTGAGAGGAGACCTCATTGCTCTCTACAATTCTCTAAAAGAAGGCTGCAGCGAGGCTGGTGCTGGTCTCTTCTCACAAGTAACTAACAACAGGACAAGAGGTAATGGCCTCAAGTTGCTCCAGGGGAGGTTTAGATGGGCTATTAGGAAGAAGTTCTTTACTGAAAGAGTGGTTAGCCATTGGAACAGGTTGCCTAGGGAGGTAAAGGAGTCACCATCCCAGGAGGTGTTCAAAAAATGAGTAGATGTGGCACTTTGAGACATGGTCTAGGGGTCAGGGCTATGTTGGATGAAAGTTGGACTTGATGATCCTAGAGGTCTTTTCCAGCCTAAATGGAGGCTGTGATTCTATGATTCTATGATTCTATGACCTTCTTGTGGCCTTTCAATACTTGAAGGGGGCTTATAAGAAGGATGGGGACAGACTTTTAAGCAGGGCCCGTTGTGACAGAACAAGGCCTGATGGTTTTAAACTAAAAGAGGGGAGCTTCAGACTAGATCTAAGGTAGAAATTTTTTGATTCTGAGGGTGGTGAGACACTGTCCCAGGTTGTGCACAGAGATGGTAGATGCCCCATCCCTGGAAACATTATAGATGAGATTGGACAAGGCTCTGAGCAACCTACTCTAGCTGCAGATGTCTCTGCTCAGTGCAGGGGTGTTCACAGAATCACAGAATGGTAGGGTTGGAAGGGACCTCTGGACATCACCTAGTCCAAACCCTCTGCCAGAGCAGGGGCACCTAGAGCAGGTTACATAGAAGGCATCTAGGAGGGTTTTGAATGTGTCCAGAGACAGAGACTCCTCCACCTCCTTGGGCAGCCTGTTCCAGTGCTCTGCCACCCTCAAAGTAAAGAAGTTCCTCCTCATGTTTAGATGGAACTTCCTGAGCTCAGGTTTATTTCCATTCCCTCTCATACTGACTGGACTAGATGACCTTTAAATATCCCTTCCAACCCAAAACATTCTATGATTTTCTGAGTCTATGATAATTTAGCAGCCAGAGCTCCCAGACTTCACGTCGGATACAGCTGAGCCTTAAGGGCTTTTTGCATGGGTTCAGAAAATCCAAATATTTTGAAGTGCAAATCCTGCTTTTGATAAAGCAAAGCTGTGATTTCATGGTGGAGTGTCAAGCAGCAGTAGCCACTAAAGGTTATCTGCCTTCTCTCGCAATGAGGGGTGAAATGAAGGGTTTTCCTCTTTATTGCCCTTTTATAGGCTGTTTTCACACCAGTGCTCTCTTGTAAATGTATCAGCACTTGAAAATAAGCCTCAGACATCTTTGCACTGCTGAATGCAGCAGCAGGGAGAAATCACCATTAATTGGGCCAACAAGGAAAGGGAGGAGGCACAAGTGGTTTTGACAAAGCCTTTGGAAAACTTTCCCCTTATGCATACATGCGCAAGCCACTGATGCCATCTCTTACAGATTACTTGCGGTTTATTCATAAAAAATGGAATTTTGCTTCAGAAATACCGATCTATTTTAAATGACCTTTTTTTTTCCTGTGATTTTCCAATTGCTGTGCCGTTCCTGGGCAAACAGAGCCTGAGGTAATTCCCAGGTGAAAAATTATCATCCAGCAACCAGTTGTTGAAAATGGTTCTTTAGCAGCAGCTTAGGAAATCTGAGAAAAATGCAAATGTTAGAGCCTGAGTAAATCTGTGTTAAGATATGTATTTGCTTAATAGATGATTTCACTTATAGTGTGTTCAACTGGCTTATATAAGAGTATCAACTTAATATTTGGTTTAGAATTTAATATAAAGGTGACTGATTGCAAAACACAATCAAATTTACCAACTCGGAAGAATGAACCTTTTTATTAAACTAACAACTACATGTATAAAATCAGCTGAACATGAGTTCACAAGATCCAACTTCCAGCTTGCTGACTGAACTCATGACTGAAGTTGGTTTAAAGAGCTGCATGAACGTCTATCAACCCAAAATCCAGGTCGCCCTTGAAACATGGAGGGACTATTTCTGACAGGGGTTACTTCAGCGATGTGGAGTCAGCAGGTTGGTACCAGGGGATGTGCTGGCTCAGGTGAGGGGGTGAGGGAAATTCAGGCAGGCAGCTGGAGGAGGGACAAGCCTCCAGCCAGCCTGTCTGGCAGGGCTAAGCTCTGCCCAAACTGCCTGGCACTAATGACCTCACCAGGGCTGGGGATTCCCAAGCCCATGTGTAACACAATTCCTTCCTGTGTTGTAAACGGGACCAACTTTGGAAGCAGGCCAGTTCCCATGATTTTCTTGTCTCGTAACATTTGCTGCTGTTTTTAACGCCATTGCTCAGAGTCATATGACATGATGAAATTTGCAGCCCCTTTTTGCTTTTTAACTAAACGCAAGCTCCTGCCTCTCAAAGTCAGGGAGGAAAACTCAAGCGTGTGAGCTCAGTGTTCCATAATGTCCCCCCCAAGTATACAGAAAAGAGAGAGAAAATGAAGCCTACCTTCTGGGGAGGAGCCTGTAAAGAGGGGTGGGACCAGTATTACAGAAAGTAGCAAAATAATAGGTTTCAGGCTGCAGTTTGAGATCCTGACCCCATCAGCAGACCCTGCAATGTCTCAGATCATCTTGCCACCAACCATAGGAATAGGAGCATAGGGTAAATTTGGGTTGGAAAGGATCTGAGGAGGTGGCTGGTCCAATGTTCTGCCCCTCCTTGCCCCACCTCAGTTCTCACAAGCCCTGCTAGGATTTACTCTATCTTGCCTGGCCCAGTACTCCCAGTTTTCCAGACAATCTTCCTACCTTTCCCAGACTGGTACCCACATCCTATTGGGACTCTCTCCAACCCAGCACTCCAAACTCTGCCAGGACCCTCTCCAGCCTGGTACTGCAAAATCTGCTGAGACCCTCACCCACCATCCCCAGCCTGGCACTACCAACCGCACCAGGACCCCTGCAACCCAGTACCCTGAACCTCACTGGGACTCCCAAACCCAGCACAAAAATCCCTATCGGAACCCCTTAACCCAGTGCCCCTCTTCATCCTTATCCCCATCTCCATCTCATCCCCATTCCCACTTGTCATCCTCATCACTATCCTCACCCTCCTCCCCATTCCCATTCATCCCCATTCCTGTTCCCACTCATTCCCATCCCCATCCTCATCCTCATCACCATTCCCCTTCCACTCCTCATTGTCATCCCCATCCTCATCCCCATCCCCATTGTCATGCCCATCCCTATTCCTCATCTGTATCCCTATCCTCATCCCCATCCCCATCCATCCTTATTCCTGTTCCCACTCATCCTCATCCCCATCCTCATCCTCATGCCCATCCTCATCCCTATTCCTCATCCCTACCCCCATCCCCATTCCTATTCA
>JAVSBS010006300.1:42324-57008 GCA_033124195.1 Coracias cyanogaster | reverse complement strand
GAAAATTAGTGGAACCTAGAGGCATGCAGTACCTTCGGAAAGAATTCCTTTTATTTCTTACTTTCTTCCTGGTTAACATGGAGGCAATAGTTCATAGAATCATAGAATCACCAAATGGTTTGGGTTGGCAGGGACCTCAAAGATCATCAAGTTCCAACCCCTCTGCCATGGCAGGGACACCTCCCACTAGACTAGACTAGATTGCTCAAGGCCCCATCCAACGTGGCCTTGAACACCTCCAGGGATGGAGTATCCACAACCCCTCTGGGCAACCTGTTCCAGTGACTCACCACCCTCAGAGTAAAGAATTTCCCTCTTAATTTCCAATCTAAATCTACTCTCTTCTGGTTTGAACCCATTACCCCTCATCCTATTGCTACAGGCTTTTGTGAAAAGTCCCTCCTCAAGCTTCTTGTAGGCCCCCTTCAGATACTGGAAGGCTGCAATAAGGTCTTCCCTGAGCCTTCTCTTCTCCAGGCTGAACAAGCCCAATTCTCTCAGCCTGTCTTTGTAGGAGGGGTGTTCCAGCCCTTTAATCATCTTTGTAGCCCTCCTCTGAACCCTTTCCAACAGGTCCAGGTGGGGTCTCACAAGAGCACAAGTAGAGGGGCAGAATCACCTCTCTTCACCTGCTGGCCACACTTTTGATGCAGCCCAGGATATGGCTGGCTTTCTGGGCTGCACTGGCACGTTACTGGCTCAAATTAATATCTCATCGTGTTGTTTTGAGGCTTTTAATCAATCAGAGTTGGGTACTGCGAGATTATATTAATAGATGAGCATGCAGAGCACCTGGTGCAAGAAGGGATCTTAATATTTGTGATCGCTTTGAGATCTTTGCTTTGAGATGCTATTCAAGGGCTAAGACTTATTAAGCTCTATCTTAATGCTAGCAACCCTCTGCACTGTCAGTAGGGACTAGCTGTTTGTGGCAATGTTCTTTTATCCATTATATGTTTTACTGCTATTTCTCTGATCTTTTGCACTGATTGCTTCATATAAATGTTTTTATGAACTCTGTGAGTGCTCAAGAGCCTTCCTTCTTGCAACTCTCCACTTCCATTTTCTCTGTTTTCTTCTTCTGATACTCCAGCTTTTTGCTTTGCTTCTTTGGTGCAGCAAAAGAGCAGGCACAGCAATCTCCATCCTTCAGAGCAAAAGGACTTCAGAGGTTAGATGTTATAAAAGTATACGTCGAATAAATAATTCCCATTAGGAAATCAGTTTGTTGACTAAGGGAAAGTAGCGGGGGAGGAAGGGAAGAGAAGAAAAAGTCTTTCTTAGAACTGTTGTTCCCTGTTGAGTCCTTGTTGGTGGGAACAGCTGATGTCTGTGGAAACTCCCTGACCTCCTGGCCTTAACCATGAACCTTCTTTTCATTGCTTTAGCTGGGGTTTTGCTAATAGAGGGTTAACTCAGTAGATGGCAGTCTCTTTCCTCCGAGTCAGTGCAGAGAGGCAGTGAGCCAGAGCTTCCAGGCGGACCTGCAGATGCCCTCTTTTGGAGAAGATATAAAGGCTACACCCTGGTGGACTGTGGTCAGTCAGGATTGCTGCGCAGATTTCATGAAAGTAGGTGTGTTCCACCCCAGTAGGCTATAGCCCTCATAATTGCATCTCATCTTTCCAAGTTAACAGTTGCTATTTTTATTATACCATAAAGTTTGGAAACAATAGAGACGTGACATCCAAGCCTTGTCTTGCTAAAGGTAGTTTTACATAACTGATGAGCAGTGGAGCTGCTCTTCGTTCACATATGGAAGTGGAAGGGGCGTCAGTCCCAACATGCTGTCTTTAGCACGGACAAAGGTATTTGTCCAGAAATATGAGGAAAGGTCCATGAAGGTAAGTAAAATGGGTAAAACGCTAATAACAGATGATGTATGAAGAGGTGTGCTGCTCCCAGGTGCAGCTTCTCACACAGAGAGAGACATCCTCATGGAATAGAAGCTCTTTTTGTATTTCATTCACATTTTGATAGTTGCAGCAAAAACCTTCACTGTTTAGTGTAACACCAACAATAATTTCACACAGAATCACAGAATTATCGAGGCTGGAATAGACCTCCAAGATCATCAAGTTCAGCCTATGACTGAACACCATGACATACTTTGTATTTTGTTACTAATATTTAATGGTTAATATTTTATTAAAATATTTTAGGAAGAAATTAAATTTGGGATGCATTGCTAGATTTCTTGTTAAAATACTGAAAAGTTTCTGTTCTAAATTAATGAATTAGACTCAAAAAGTCATTCAGAAGACTTGAAAGGAATCCAAAATGTATTTTGAAGTTGGGTTTATTTGGCTTCTCAGTGAGGTTCTGCATGGTTTGAGGTACTCCAAGAGAAATGAGGGATGCTCTTAAACACTGCTTTGAGCTGTCCGACTGTTAACTTGAGGAGGTAAGTCAACTTCCAGCTCCAGACACCATCATAGAATTCAATGCTAGAGTTTCCAGTTGAGGGTCAAATAGTAGGCTAGATCTGAAGAAAAAACTTTGATTTTTTTTTTTTTTTCTATAACCTTTATTATCAACAGTGAGTGCAGTGATTAGAACATCAGTGTCCCTATGAGAAGAATTCATTGGGCAGCTGCCTGTTACACCACCTGGAGTTTGTTTAGTCTTCAAGCTTTCAGTCCCATGCAATGTGTGCTGCAGTAGTCAGGCTTGGAGATCATATATATGGATGATCATTGTCTCTCTGCCATTAGTACAGAAGAGCATACAGGCTTGAATGGATTAGTTATCGAGTTGACTCTAAAATGTCCTTTCTTATAATTTTTGCCCTCTGAGCTTAAAAAAAAAAAATTAAAAAAAATTAACTATTAATGCCTTTAATTTTGGAGCCTCTGCATACATTTTGGTGAAGTATACTGCACCCTGGATTTTGACATCCTGTATGCTGCCATAGTATTAATACAACACCTGCTTCAAATTCTCTCTTCTACCTGTCAGTGCATCATTTCATGCTCCACTAAGTGGTGTGAATAGCAAAACCATCTGTTCATTACTCATGTAGCCATTGTGTGAAATATGAATGAAACATCTCATGTCTGAAAGAGTCATTGTCAGCCAAGTCCAGCTGGCATGGCTGTATTCTGCCCAGGCTCCACAGTCCAGTTGTTTCCTTCAGTTGTTGTGCTTAGTCTCAGCTCAGTACTTGTTCAAGCAAATGTGTAATCTGTGATTCGGAATCTTCTGTTTATTCACTTTCTCCCCCTTGAAATGTACTTCAGGGTTGAGATCCTTGCTAAGACATTTACTGTGGCATGAGGTCGTTCTTTGATTTTATCCTTGTAGACACAGATAAGTGAATAATATACATGTGTATACTTACAAATGAGGGAAAGAGATGAGTTTACCTATTATAGGAAGTTAATGAATGTTTTAAAGAATTCATTTTTTCCCCATACTGTCTTTACTAAAATAACTTCCATCAAAAGTTTCCTCCACCAGCTCTAGAGTTGCATCTCCGTCAAGCTATTTTTACTGTTCTTTCTTTTGGCAGAAGGAATTGTTCCTTGGGAAGCCATCATTGTCAATACTGCACAGATCAGATGGCAATGGCTTCTAAAATAGCAGGTTAATATCCCTGTCTGACAGGATTAAATACTTAACAGTGATTCTTACTTTTACAGCTATCAGGGTAAGTGATGCCATATGCAATGATAAAGCTGTGGCATTGTTCAGCTTGCCTTTTGGAGAATGATTAAATGACGTGCTTAAATCCTTTGTGGCCTCACAGGTTTGATGGCACTGGAACAGAACAGCTATACCTTAAAGAAGGAACAATGGCCAAGTTACATATCTAAAATTTAGTTTATGCTTACAGGTTTCACGCGCTATTTTCATATGTAACTAGCAAATATATTGTAAAATCTGTCTCTGGTGTCTCTCTCATGAAGGCACTCATCCCTTTGGGGTGGAAAAGACTGAATGACAACACATCCAGTAAAACCTGAACCTGCATCATCTCTTTAGACTTTGGGGTAACATTCTGTTTGTGAATTTAAATATCTGAATAGAGTTGTCTATATGTGAATCAAGAGTCTAAGCTTCTGTTACAAAGTCAGTGAAGATCTCATTATAAGAATCTAAAGCTATCCAGCTTCTAAAGCAGTGCAGTCTAGGGCTCTTTAGTTAACCAGATTTAAGTGCCTATTTTAGGATGAGCTGAGTAGCTGACCTGAACTCTGTTGACTGTAATGAGTGCTCCTGTGCCTTCTTCATGTGTGGACACCTGTGTGTGGCACCTACATTTAGGTGTCCATCTGTGAGCTGGATCCAAGCCTCTCCTTGTGCAGTTTACAATGAGATGAGTATTCCTTCTCATAATCCATGGAACAAACTGGACCATTGCAGCACAACAGATAAGGAAGTTTTGGCTTGTTGGGATAGAGCTGTAAGGGTTGTGTGAACCCAGGGTTGAAGGTGGGTTGTTTTCTATGTATAGACTTGTGTGGGCTTTAACATCCATACACCTGGGGCACTGAGGGAACAGCTGAGCTGTAGGATTTTGAGGCTGTCATAGGACCTCAGCAATAAATGTAGGTACTGAAACAGAGGTTAATATCTAAATATCTTCGAGGACTTAGGCCTTGACATTGTGCACTTGCCGCTGACATCACATTTATAACCAGTGTTTGGGGTGGTAATTTTGTCCCCTTTGCTATTTTTTACTGCTAACATAGAATTAAATGGTTGTGTTGTATGATATTAACCATTCATACTAGTTCTGGGAGAGATCTCAACTGCTAGAATGGCCATTGTATCTCCAAGGTCAGGATCAGCTGTATCCCAGTGTATTTGGAGAAGGTCTTGGAAGGGTGGAGCTTGGCTGGTAGGTATCTGGGGGCCTCATCCACCACTGTCATGCTGATAGTCCCATTGATCTGGGTTTTGTTACAGGTGTTCTAGGAGCTTCTCCTCAGGCTTAAGTTTTTCTCTAGTATGGAAGTATGAAAAGAGTGCTTACTCTAATGTTTTCAGTCATTTGCCTGTTAAGCTGTAGTCCCTTAGAGTTTTTCTTTTGAGTACAATGTATTAGTTCACGTATAGAAATGACATCTTAACGAAAAATACTAGGAATATGAGAATTCTTAGACTAGATTTTAATATAAGATTATGTGTTTCTTTTAAAATGAGAAGTTATAGCCATCTGGCCTAAGACTTCTGCTATCAAGAGCAAAACCTGTGATTCTTTAGTCTCTTTGTTGTGTAGCTTTAAGAGATCCCTTATATAATTAATTATATTAATAATAAAGGAAGATTAACCCTTACATATAACTAACCCTTTATAACACTTTACAGTAGGAAAAAAATATAACCTACTGGTTTGTATTATATGCAATTCCAGGCTTGTAGGATGTGAGCAGGTTTGGGTCAGCCCTAATGCTAAAAAATGACTCAAAGTTCAGAAATTTGGAAAGCTGCCGGTGTTTGCTTTGCTTAATAAAGCAAACTGTAAGTCAAGCATTTAATCACAGCGTTCTGGTAACTGGGGGCCTGTTTAAATACAGCTCTTTCAGTGGCCTCTTTGTAGTTCAGAAATAATAAAGGCAATCCTGGTGGATAAGGTGTTTTTAATGCAAGTCTCATGTGGAACCTTTATTTTCAGACCCAAGCCTTGTATAACAATGTGAATCACCAACATGAGAGCTGTTCTGATCTATGGTGGTTTTTTCAGTAGGGAATTGACCTGCTGTGTTTATTAATGTTTGTCTAATTTAGATCATTAGGGCCATTTTAAAAATAGCCCTGTCTGTCTGCTGTATTGCTGGCATATGTGTTGGGGGGAGGGATACTAGAGCACAGAGCTGAAGCCCGAGCCTTACATCCTCCCAGGTGCTCCCTGAGCAGGGACAGTCTTGGAGGCTTCAAGCTTGGAAGGTCTGTGCACCACCATAGGTGTACATCTTTCAGTGTGGTGCTTCTGTTCCTCAAAAGATCTCTGTGACAGTAGGAGAAGAGCAGGGCAGGGGAGAAGGGAGAATGAGGCTTGTGTATTCATCAGGGAGACAGCATGACACCTGTCTTAGGATTTTAGAGAGGCCTCTGTGCCACCCCTCTTCTTACAGGTGTTGCACATACCAGTTAGCGAGGGGGGATTTTTTCAGCTCTTTGTGTGCTGGTCTTTGGTAGTGCCTGCAGAATTCCGTGGGGCTGTCTTTGTGCTGCTCATGGTGGAGAGGAGCTCAGCCTTCAGCAGTGGCACTGGGGAATGCTGTGGTGTTTCTTAAAGGTTTGTTCGGCTCCTCTGAGGGATGGAAGATGTTTTTCTGTGTCGTTGCTGGAGACAGTATCACATCTGTTGCTACCACTGCTACCAGAAATACAGGTGAGACTATTTAGCGGAAAAGACTGATCTGCAGGTCATTCTGAAATTCTGGGTTTTTTCCCCTCATTCATTCTCAAAGGGGAATAAATGAAAGGAGAAGGTAATACTGCAGTTGAAATCTAGCAGACCAAGTTGTGATCTTTGTCTTCCAGTGAAAATCTGGAATCTCTCCTTGGCTGGGATGAGATTAGAATTTGATCAAGCTACTATAATTTTTGTGAACTGTTTTTGATACCTGTCTCTCTCTCCCTATCTACACCTCTGTACATAGGCAATATGTGTACAGTTGCCTGTGCTTGACTAAAATTGTACTTTATTTTTGTAGTGGCAGAATTAATTCAGTTTGGCAGTTTCTGTGACTGAATACCTGAGTGAGAAAACTTAAAGGAATTGTCCAGTCTAAGCCACAGCACCCATTGAGTTTGCCAGTGAGAAGTAGTGGGGTGCTCTGTCCCGCAGTGCATCCAGCCAGGCAGAGAAAACAGAGGCAGAGATTTGGAAAAATCCTCATCATTACTGTTTCTGAGCTTATGTTCAGTTTCTGAGTTAAACTTAACTCTCTCACTAGTACAGTGTTATACAGATTCATTGGAGAAGTATATTTGAATGACGGATTCTTCTTGTGTAAATATATTGCAGAATTTAAGGTTTTGAGGTTATTTGGATTTCGGATAAAAAAGGAACTCTGAAAGAGCCACTTAATCTTGTACACCGACTCTGTGTGCTTCTGTATTAGACTGTAAGGAAGAAGTTACATGCAACATATTTTCTTAGTTTTCCTGGGTAAGAAATTTTTTTCTTCTCTTTGTGTGGACAGCTGCTCAGCTGCAGGTAAAACTGTTATAGTTTGTGGGACTGCCAGCTGGAGTCAATTAAAATCTAATGGACCAGAGCTGACACTAAAAGATCTTATTCTGCCCTAGCAGTGTAGAGGTTTTGTTCTGCTACTTATACATGATTTAAAAGGTTTACAATGTTGTTAAGCAACATATTTATTTACCATTTTGCAAACCAAGATGTGTTTGAATTTAAAATCTGACAGAGAAATACCACAGTTTGGAGCCTTTATAGAAGTCATGGTTCTGCTGAAGGTGAAGAGTTGTGATGGAGGGACTTCCTCTGCCTGCTGATGTTCTCCCCTAAATAGATGAGTCGGAAGGAGAGAGCTTAATGACTTGCTTTGGTCACACCAAGGGCCTGCTATATACCTAGGAAGAAATGCATGTCTTAAGACAGATGATCTGTCTTTTAGTTCTGACTGCTTCAAGCAAAAGAAACCTAGGACAAGACTAGGAGCTTGAGTTACAGTATTTGAGAGTGAAAATCATTATTATTGAGAGTAACATGGGCAAAGGGAGACGTGGATGATATGTGCTAGAGAAAAACAGCAGGCACTTAAGAGCTGAGCAAAAAGAATTGATTTTTTTGGAAAAAGAATTCAGTTCATTTGAACTGGAAGGAGCTGTTGTTTGTTCTTGAGAGGTATGATTCAGACTAGGCTCCTTGTGCAAACCTAAAGGCCTCAAAGGCATTTTTGGCCTTTCCAAAATGCAGTATTTTCAAAGATTGAATTGGGATTTTTTCAAGTAGTTTTGAAGGTGGGGTGAAGGTTTTTTCCAAAAACATACAAATTTCACCAACCCTATATGACACATGCCTTGTGTAGGCAATCTATCTGGGAAACCTTTCTATTTCTTTACTTTGTGGTAGTTAAGTGCATGTCACTTCATGTGTTCAGTGAGAACATTTGATTGGTTACCCATCAAGGTTCCTGTGATAAACAGGAACTCAATTGCTTGTGGTTGTTTCTCCACATTCTTTGAGATTGCTCGGGGCACAAAAGATACCCTGATAACAGGTACAAAAGTAATCCTGTAGATGCCTGACAAAGGAAAGAGATGATTCCTGAGGCTTAAGCCTGGAGCATCTTGTCCCTGGTTTCCACAAACAGGCTGTGCATTTGAAAGTGAGCAATGGGAATAGTGGGCATTTGAAAGTGTGATAAATTTAGGCCAGATTTCTTTGTTTTACTATTCACGGGGCAGATCTAAGCTGCTCTTAAGCATTTTGTGTTTTGTTCAGAGTCATGTATTCAAAGACTGCTCAACATGGCCGATTTTAGTCCTGAACTGCCCAGGTTTAACCCAGAAATGTATTCATATCTGCTGCAGGTAGCCAGGTTGCTTTAGAAGACAGGAAGCAAAGAGGATTGGGAGGACAATAAAAGGGCATGAGAAATAATTGAGTTTTGAGATACTTGTATGGAACAGATTTTACAACACCCAAAAACTTTTGTCTTTGGATGAGGTGCTTCAAAATGTCAAAGGAGGATCACAAAATCTAGAGTGGATCTAAGTGTAATGGTAACTGCAAACAGTTGATGTGTGTCTTGCTTTGATTTGTCACAGTTTGTCACTGGTTTCTGGGTGGCCAGTCTTCCTATAGATTAAGGACTTGCCACTGCTCTTGGGAGGTAGGCATTTACTTGCTGTTTTGACTGAATGCCAACCTCAGATCAGTTTGAGGAGTGTCTACTGTTAGACCACTTGGAGATGAAGATATGGAGCTTGGATAAAAATTCCCTGGCAAAATGAGACTGAGGTTGGGCCTTAATTTGGTCCTAAATTTTTTTTTTTCCATAATTTTCCTTTTCTAAAGGCTTTGGCAACCATTTCTGTCTGGTTTTGTGAAAATTAGTTAAGGAAATTGCAAGTGTTTTCTTAGATCTTTACACAGCTAAAGCTATGTAGTTCTCCTTATGATACATTCAGCTGTCCTAAATACTGAAACCAAGGATTCAAACAGAAGTGGAGATAGTACAGCTGAAGGGTGGTTGTCAGGCACAAGCCTGTGGTGTTACAATGCCTGTATCACAACCAGAGCACTTCCCTCTGAACTTGCACATGAGTCACTTATAATGGGCATTAAATTTAATGTTTGGAGAGACACACAACTTCATAATATTAATAACAGCTTCATAATGTTAAAGAGAAAGATATAACCTAATTGGAGAATGAATGTAGACTCTTTTGGCTGCTCTTCAGGCAGGAGATTTATTAGAAGCACTGTAGTACTCTAATTCCTAATCCATCTCCTCTCCCCTAGTTTATAGTAAGTTACTCTCTTAGGAGTACTCTTGAAACAGAATCTTTTTATGTACCTGTTTTTCCTTTACCTCTACAATATTCTCTAAAAAAAGAGACCAATCCAAACCAGAATATGGATGATTCATGGTAAGACCTACTGAGGCTGTAAAAAACCCTGGTAGGGATTCTGACAAGTTGGCATATCTCCTTCCACATCGATGAATTTGTCATTGGTGGAAGTGTTTATTCCTTCGCAGTTGTATGATTTATGATGGACCTTTTTTACTGCTGGACCTATAGCTCATCCTCAAGCAGTAGAAGATGAACTCTAATAGATCTCAGTGACTATACTGCAATTTATGCAGGATTAGTATTTTAAAAGGGTAATGTTTGTGATTTAAGCAGAATTTGTGCATAAAACCATGGTTTGTCCTTTGCTGTCAACAAAGCCATCCTAAGTTCATTTCTTTAAAGAAGCTCCGGGCCAAATGTCAGGAAAAATTATATCAAGCAGTGATGTAGTCCCATAGGGAAAATGTATTTCAGTTGTGAGGTATTCATGGATATAATATGTCATCCTGTAGTCTGTGACTGTTGGGTGCACTTACAGGCAACGTGGCTTGGTAATTGCTACTTGTTAAGAAATTTGGCTACAATAACAAATGACCTGCCAGGAAGAGAGACAGTTTTGTTAATTTTATTTATGAGACATATATCAAAATTGGAAGGATGTGTGTATGTGGCAGCAAATCCTCTTTGATAACAGCATCTTTTATTGAAGAACATTGTTTTTGTCTTCCAGTAAGGAGATACCATTACCTTTTAGAGCTTTGGCTTCTGCAGTCTGAGAAACCAGCTGAATGCAAGCCCTGATTTTGCTCATCCACCAACATTTTGCTACCCGATTGCTCTTCCTGAGGGCAAGTGTAAGCAAATTTTATGTCTTTCCACAGATGTAGGACAAAGCTGGGCTTGTTGGATCAGCCTGGATCCAAACCTGGAAAGAATTAACTCCACCCTCTGTACTTCTGTTTTCATAGAGAGTTTTTATTATTATTATTATATTTTTATTATTATGTCCCCCAGCACATTCTAAATAGGAGAAACCAGACCCTTACCGTTCAGATTATTCTTTAGTGTTGATACCTGACCCAGGAGCAGAATTGTGTAGGTCATAATTAGAGGCCTGGCAAACTGAGATGGAGCCACAAACTGCCTTTCTGTGAGACCCTTCTCTGCCCATGCTGTTGTATTAGCTTATTCCCTAAGGTTTTCTGGGGGCATAGGGCTTGCAGTGGTTTTCTTTAATTACAGGTGGGTTGACTTTGTGGTATCAGTAGCCGTGAGCACTGATCTGTAGCATTCAAATGTCTACATCTATTCTTAGTCCTGGTATTTGGTAACTGTGAAGCATTACGTGTGGAACACACATACACATTAGGAAGAGTATCTTTTCAGATGCAAATGAACGCTTAAATCAGAAGAAGCTAGGGCAGGTTTGATAGCAGCCTCCTTCCAGAATAAAAAGATTTTATCACCTATTAAAGGTGATAAAGGAAGAATAGACTTGCTCCCTCAGCTGGCCAGAATCATTGTATTGCTTTGGGCTTTAGTGACCCTCTGACATTAATGATCTAACCCAATATTGTGCCTGTATCTGAGGAAGAGAGTAATGAAGCCACATTTAATGGATTTATTTTAAGGACATGAGAAATACAAGAGGCCAAATTCTGCTTCAGCTTGTGCCACTCTTAAGTCCGGAAGAGATGAATTAAAAACCCAAAGTAATTTTAAGCAGAGCACTACTGTTATTCCACAGTAACACTTTCCTAGCCAGAAGCTCAAAACCAATGACAGAAAAAGGTTGAATCATAAGAATTTCTGAATAGTTTCTTTGTGTGCTAGCACAATGCACAAGATGTTCTGGGTAAGGAAATGGGTTGCATGGAGTTTTGAATAGGAAAAAAAAACCTTGTGTAGTTAACCCTTTAGAGTCTGCAGACACGGGGAAACATCACACCAGCTGCAGGCAGAAAAATTAAGAATGGGCTGTCACCGCACGATCATCTGGTCCTTGCATGTCTGGCAAGCGAGTTCTTTTGGAGAATGTTTTATTATTCATGGTCTATCTGCAAAATAGTTCTTTTCATGTCAGATTCAGTTTTGTTTATAACTTTCTTTTGTGTGGATTTGTTGAATTGAAAGACCCATCTAAAGGAAAACAAAATTTTTGTTGTATCCTTTAGTATTTATTCTTCTTGTACATCTTGGAAGAATCCCAAATTATTTGGGTTCTCTTGGAACTAAAGAGGCCAGCCTAAATGATCCTGTGTCACCCACAGACATCTATTTTAATTGAGATTTCTAAGGAAGATGATACATAAACTCAAAGTTACTAAGAGCATGGAAACATGTCTGTTGATTAATTTATACAAATGCTTTGTATATATATATATTTTTTTTTAATAAATGTCTTCCTGAACATCAGTTCAGGACCAATACCTAGTGTTCACAGCTCTTGGGTGAACAAGCATTCATTCCCATCCTTTCTTTCCTTCTCCTTTATTTTGTTTCCTACCAGTTTTCTTGTCTTCTTTGATATTACTGCTTGCAGTATTTTTCTCCTTTGGTTTGTTTCCTTTCCAGTCATTTCCCCCACCCTTCATTGGAACAAATTGTTATTAAATTTTTCAAAGATAATTTACCCAGCTTTTTTCCTAGTCCTCTTTTTTTGTTGTTGTTGTGTTTGGTTTTTTTTTTATGTTTATTGAGAGGTTCTTTTCTCCATCCCAGTTATAATTTATGCAGGTAGTTCAGATATTTCCCTGTTCTATCTTGATTATATTGGACCTGAGATGGTGCTTGTAGTAGCTGTTACCTCTTGTACGGAGTACCTGCAGGTTTGTTTGTTTTTCCTTTTGGGAGACTCATTCATTGCCTGTTGGTCCTGGATGAAGCTCTGAGAAATGGGAGCTCTCACTGAAGCCATTTAAAAAGGTTTGTTAAGAGGCAAAGAAAACAGTATTCTGCAATTGGTAAATGAAGCAATTTTTGCTGAAGAAGACTGAAGAAAGTACAGTTGTTGGCAGTTGCAATTCCTACCTGTTTTTCTTTGACAAAGCGGTTTATGTAGATGTTACCAAATGGAGTTCTACGTACACTAGCCTTCTTGGAGTCCCAGAGATCTCCTGCTCCTGGCCTGGATGTGAATTTTGGAGGTGAGAGGAGCATAGCCCAGAGCCAACCTGTGCCACAGATGGCAGCAGGAGCTGAACGAGCTCCTCTCAGATCAGTGAGGTGTAATTGTCCAGGCCTGCACCTTCCTATTTATTTGCATCTATCCTTTGAAAATGGCAGTTAAAATTTCAGACTTATTTACGCAGTTTGGTGCATAATGATAAATATGCTTTTTTACAGAAGCCATTTGTAGCACAATGGTTATGTTGCACTTGTATTTTCTGAAGACTTCAGGGATTCTTTCCGAGCCATATGACTCACAACTTTGAAGTCGCTGAGCAAAGGGTCAAGCCCTTCTTCACTCAATAGATGCTTTCAGCTCCAAGTGCTACTCGTACATTCAGGGCTAAAAATCTTGTCTATTGAAACAGCTGTAGCTTCAAAAATGTCGCGAAGCTGCATTAACGCTTCATTTCCTGCAGTGAATCATTTTGCTTATGAAAGTATAAGAGCTAGGGACATTTGGAGGAAAAAGAAAAAGGAGAAATAGAAAAAAAAAATGAACCCTCTGTGCTCTGGAATGGATCTTTTTATTTTCCTTTCTTTCCCCTCATTGGATAACTTTGCCCCATCACAGCAGAAAAATGCAATGATATGGAATAATTATGTGTTCCTAAGCTTTCCAATTGATTTGCTGTTGTGAAAATATATTCAGTAAATTCACCTGAGTGACTTTGGACAGCAAAATACAAGGACATTATGAAAAAAAGAAACAGTTATTTATGTGATATAATGGAGCGTTCTGACCACAGGAACATCATCATCAACCTCTATTCTGGATGAGAGTAGGTTTGTTGTCAGAAAAATGTGTGTGGTTCAGAAGGTGACTGCAAAAATGACTTGTGGGGCTTCATATTTATTATCTCCCTCTACTTTTCTGGTCTTAAAATTTAAGTTTGGATTTGAAAATCAAGCTTTCTGCTTCCTGCTACTGTTAGAAGGAAGATTTTTTTTATTTGAGGCGGTTTTTTTTTTTTTTTTAGTTTTTTTTTTGTTGTTGTTGTTGGTTTTTTGTTGTTGTTGTTTTTTTTTCTGAGAGAAACCAAATGGCAATTTTACTGGGTGAGGAAACAGGAAAAGTAAAGACTAGCTGCGTTCTCTTGATAGGCTTTCTGTTACTACTGGTATTTAAAATGTAATTTATTTTTAAAAATACTCAGATTTAAGGGAGCAGATATTTGGAAAAAAGAATGCACCATTATTAATGAATTGCTTTTCTCAGTAGCTGTATTTTGAAGCCATACTATCTTCCCCAGGCTGTATTGGCACTGTGAACAATGAAAACAGAAAAATGCAATGTCATAGATAAGAAATATATTCATTAGTATTCCCCTATTTTCCTGCAAGTATTCATCTTCTGCATTTGTCAGCCATACCTTAAAATACAAGGTTAAAATAGTTTAAATGTTTGTCAGATGGGAATATAGGAGTTAGGAAGTGCTGTAATGAGACACTATTTCAATACGTGGGATAATGTATATGCTATGTAATACACACAGTTTGATGTTATTAAGACATTATTGCAGAATTAACAGATATCAGAAAGACACTATATAACAGCCAACAAATATGATCTATTGCAAATAAGGTCATCTTGTTATGCAGCTAGAAGTAATAAATTTTGTACTGCTAATGATTGTTTTTCTATATACATTTATCCTTCAGTGGCATTTGAATTTTTTTCTTTGTGTCTTAACAGAAAAACTTACTGCAAAAGCTCAAAAAAAAAAAAAGGAAAATAGAAGAAATATTTAAGAGAGAAGCCAAAGAGCATTGCAGAGGATAGGTAGCAGAGGAGAATGCTCCTTCAAAAAATATTTTTATGTATTTTAATTTCAAGAATATAATTTTAAGGGGAAACTAACCTGCCAAGATACAGAGTTGCTTAAACAAAGAGAAAAGGAAACTTTTTGTGCCTTCGATTTTTGCGCTATTTTAAGTATGAAAATTTCAACAGAATGTTTTAGATCTTGTGCATTTATAATTATTTGAAGTTTAAATGTCATTTGCATCTAGCTGCC